>CM060932.1:1035756838-1035759338 GCA_030765085.1 Allium cepa
ACGTGTTCTTAACCTAATGGCCTCGAGCGCAACTTGCATTCAAAGACTTGATGGTTCGCTAAGTAGGTTTGGTTTTTGCATGCTCTGCGGATCATCCTGTTTTTTTTCTTGGACTTTTTCTACTTGTTGACTTATTTCAACATTGCGGGGGTGGCCGAGAACATAAATGGGTTGTGGTCGCGGTGGCATGTTAGTGGTTATAGGTGTGTTTTATTGTTGGGCTCCTTGTTTCGTTGCAGCCAACCAATGATAAACCACCATTTTCGTACTTCGAGCTTGAAATTTGATATGTGCGATGTTGCCTTCTAATGATAGCCTTCTAATGATATTGAGAGGGAATTGTTCGATTCTTACCTGTTTCGTTGTCCCTCACCGTGCCTTGCGGTGATGTGGGGGATGACCAATGGTTGTTCCTTCTTTGGCGCTGATCGACGATGTTATTTGTCGTTGGTGAAGTCGGCCATTGAGTGGTTCCAAAGTTTTATGGATATGGCGTATTGATTAAGATTTCAAAGGCATGTTCCCTGTTTGAAAACAAATTGTATCTCGGTTTTTCCACACTTTGTGAAAGGACATCGCACAATTGTGTCATCATCTCTTTTAGTTAAAAGTGTGCGCGTCATATTGTCGGTGCCTTTAAGGACGTGCTACCTAGTTGATCCTACCAGTAGTCATATGCTTGTCTCAAAGATTAAGCCACGCATGTGTAAGTATTAGACTGTGAAATTGTGAATGGCTCATTAAATCAGTTACAGTTTGTTTGACGGTATGTGCTACTCGGATAACCGTAGTAATTCTAGAGCTAATACATGCAACAAAACCCGACTTTTGGAAGGGATGCATTTATTAGATAAAAGGCTGACACGGGCTTTGTCCGATGCTTTGATGATTTCATTATAACTTGACCGATTGCATGGCCTTTGTGCTAGCGACGCATCATTCAAATTTCTGCCCTATCAACTTTCGATTGTAGGATAGAGGCCTACCATGGTAATGACGGGTGACGGAGAATCAGGGTTCGATTCCGGAGAGGGAGCCTGAGAAATGGCTACCATATCCAAGGAAGGCAGCAAGCGCGCAAATTACCCAATCCTGACACAGGGATGTAGTGGCAATAAATAACAATATCGGGCTCATAGAGTTTGGTAATTGGAATGAGTACAATCTAAATCCCTTAACGAGGATCCATTGGAGGGTAAGTCTGGTGCCAACAGCCGCGGTAATTCCAGCTCCAATAGCGTATATTTAAGTTGTTGCAGTTAAAAAGCTCGTAGTTGGATTTTGGGTTTGGTCGTCAGGTCCGCCTTTGACGAGCACCTGACGTCCTATCCCTTTTGCCGACATTACGAATCTGGCCTTAATTGGTTGGGTCATGCCTTCGGTGTTGTTACTTTGAAGAAATTAGAGTGCTCAAAGCAAGCCTACGCTTTGTATACGTTAGCATGGGATAACATCACAGGATTTCGGTCCTATTGTGTTGGCCTTCGGGATCGGATTAATGATTAAGAGGGACAGTCGGGGGCATTCGTATTTCATAGTCAGAGGTGAAATTCTTGGATTTATGAAAGACGAACAACTACGAAAGCCTTTGCCAAGGATGTTTTCATTAATCAAGAACGAAAGTTTGGGGCTCGAAGACGATCAGACACCGTCCTAGTCTCAACCATAAACGATGCCGACCAGGGATCAATGGATGTTGCTTTTAGGACTCCGTTGGCACCTTTTGAGAAATCAAAGTTTTTGGGTTCCGGGGGGAGTATGGTCGCAAGGCTGAAACTTAGAGGAATTGACGGAAGGGCACCACCAGGAGTGGAGCTTGCGGCTTAATTTGACTCAACACGGGGAAACTTACCAGGTCCGGACATAGTAAGGATTGGCAGGCTGAGAGCTCTTTCTTGATTCTATGGATGGTGGTGCATTGTTATTCTTAGTTGGTGGAGCGATTTGTCTGGTTAATTCCGTTAACAAACGAGACCTCGGCCTGCTAACTAGCTACACGGAGTCATCCTTTCGTGGTCAGCTTCTTAGAGGGACTATGGCTGCTTAGGCCATGGAAATTTGAGCCAATAACAGGTCTGTGATGCCCTTAGATATTCTGAGTCGCACGCGCGCTACGCTGATGTACTCAGCGAGGTTAATCCTCTGTCGATAGACATGGGTAATCTTTGAAAATTTCATCGTGATGGGGATAGATCATTGCAATTGTTGGTCTTCAACGAGGAATTCCAAGTAAACGCGAGTCATCGGCTCGCATAGATTACGTCCCTGCCCTTTGTACACACCGCCCGTTGCTCCTACCGATTGAATGGTCCGGTGAAGTGTTTGGATGGTGGCGATAGAGGTGGTTCACCGCTTGTGGCATCGTGAGAAGTCCACTGAACCTTATCATTTAGAGGAAGGACAAGTCGTAACAAGGTTTCCGTAGGTGAACCTGCGGAAGAATCATTGTAGAGTTCCTTCTCGAACAACTGTGAAATTCTACTCATACCCATCGAGAACT
>CM060932.1:1035764338-1035769338 GCA_030765085.1 Allium cepa
CGGTACGATTCGAGAATAGATTAAGTTGCAATTCACCAGGGGTTTGAAATTGAACAATCTTGCTCCGAGTCGAGCATGTGACAACTGGGAAGGTCTCTCCAGGTCGTGGAGTAAGTCTAAAATATCAAGCTAGCTTTGGGTGGGAGAAAACTCGAAACTTGCTTTGGCTCGGGCATTCGGAAATTTGAAGCTGGGTCAGGAACGAGCATACAAACGTTTGGATCGTGCTCCGGGTCGAGCCACGACAACCTGGCCGAAGTAAGCCCGAGGAAGTCCCTGCTTCGAGTCATGCACGTGAAAACTGCTAGCATGCTAAGGGTCATGCGGCCACATACTAGAAGCTCGCGCCGGACGATATTTGCTCCTAGAAAACTCGAAACTGGCTTCGGCTCGGGCATTCGGAAATTTGAAGCTGGGTCAGGAACGAGCATACAAACGTTTGGATCGTGCTCCGGGTCGAGCCGCGGCAACCTCCCGAAGCAAGCTGGAGGAAGTCCTCGCTTCGAGCTGTGCACCTTGAAAATGACAGCGTACTTTGGGGCATGCGGCTATACCCCCAAAGATTGCGCCTGGTAACCGTGCACTCGGTCGTGCGTCCGGCAAATCGACACGCTTTTGGGAACCACACGAGTTGGCAATCACCCGGCGGTCTACCCAGTCCGTCCCGATGTTCCCACCCGAACATCGGGGTCGGAGCCCAAGTTCACGCCCAACGACGGCCTTGCTTCGAGTCTGGAACGTAAAAACTCAAGGAGCGCTTCGGGTCAGAGTGGTAAATACCCTAAGCGTGCACATGGATGCCGCTGCTTCGAGTCGCGCGAAGGAAAACTCGAAGCGCGCTTCGGGTCATTGGGCAACTTTCCCGAAGCGAGCCCGAGGAAGTCACTGCTCCGAGTCGAGCTGGAAAAAACTACCAGCATGCTTCGGGTCATGGGGTACGTACCCGAAGCTCGCCCTGGAAGATATTGCTCCGAGAGAACTCGGAAGTTGCTTTGGCTCGGGCATTCGATGACTAGAAGATGGGTATGGAACAAGGATATGAATCAAGCGTACGAAGGACAGAAGCGTGCTCCGAGTTGGGCCGAATGTCGGGTCGAGAAATATGTCCGCCATACCCCGTAACCGTGCATTCGGTCGTGCGTCCGGCAAAACGACACGCGTTTGGGAACCGCACGAGTTGGCAATCACCCGCACTCGTCCCGGTCCGGCCCGATGCTCCCGCCCAAACATCGGGGTCGGAGCGCAAGTTAACCCCGGCCACCGCCTTGCTTCGAGTCGTGCACATGGAAACTCGGGTAGCGCTTCGGGTCAGAGTGGGAAATACCCGAAGCGTGCACTTAGATGCCGCTGCTTCGAGTCGTGCAATGGAAAACTCGAAGCGCACTTCGGGTCATTCGGAAAATTTCCCGAAGCAAGCCCAAGGAAGTCCTCGCTCGGAGAGCCGAGCATGAAAAAACTGCCAGCGTGCTTCGGGTCAAGCGGTTACGTACCCGAAGCTCGTCCTAGATGATAATTCTCCGAGAGAACTCGAAACTTGCTTTGGCTTGGGCATTCGAAAATTTGAAGCGGGGTATGGAACGTGGATACGAATCGAGCGTACGAACGACAGAAGCGTGCTCCGAGTCGGGTCGAGAAATATGTCCGCCATCCTCCGTAAGCATGCACTCGGCCGTGTGTCCGGCAAATCGAAACGCTTTTGAAAACCGCTCGAGTTGGCAATAAATAGATCCTCTATCCTCCATAACCATGCACTCGATCGTGCGTCTGGTAAATCGACACGCTTTTGGGAACCGCACGAGTTGGCAATCACCCGGCGCTCGCCCTGGTCCGGCCCGATGCTCCCACCCAAACATCGGGGTCGGAGCACAAGTTAACCCCAGCCACGGCCTTGCTTCGAGTCGTGCACGTGGAAACTCGAGTAGCGCTTCGGGTCAGAGTGGAAAATACCCGAAGCGTGCACTAGGATGCCGCTGCTTCGAGTCGCGCAATGGAAATCTCGAAGCACACTTCGGGTCATTCGGCAAATTTCCCGAAGCAAGCCCGAGGAAGTCCCCGCTCCACGTCGAGCACGTGAAAACTGCCAATGTGCTTTGGGTTAAGCGGCTACGTACCCGAAGCTCGTCCTGGACCAAACTTCCAGCGTGTTCCCGCCTAAACATCGGTGTTGGAGCGCAAGTTTACGCCCGTTGATGGCCTTGCTTTGAGTCGAGAACGTGGAAACTCGGGGAGTGCTTCGAGTCAATCTGGGTAAATACGCAAAGCGTACACTAGGATGCAGCTGCTTCGAGTCGCGCGGTGGAAAACTCAGAGCGAGCTTCGGGTAATTTGGCAACTTTCCCAAAGCAAGCCAAAGGATGTCCCTGCTCCAGGTCGAGCGTGTGAAAACTGCCAGCGTGCTTCGAGTCAGAGCATCATTTACCCACGGTATTCAAGTGGCCGAGTTGGCTTCGGGTCGATTTCAAAAAACTCGGTACCTTCTTCGAGTCATGTTGCCGGTTTCCCATTACCTGCGCCGCTGCAGATCGGGGGGATGTAAAAGGGCTACTGAAGGCTATGACCCAAAATTTTCGCTGGGATCGGGGGCTCCCGCCGCCGAACCCCCGCCTCAAACTAGTCGACCATCCCCCAAAAATAGGAAATGGGCGTTCTAGTGGACCGGGGTGCGGGGAGTGTAAGGGGGTGTGGGGTGTGGGGGTGGTGGGGGGTGCGGGGGGACGTAGGGCGGTGTAGGGGGGACGTAGGGGGTGCGCGGGGACGTAGGGGGGGTGTAGGGGGGACGTAAGGGGGGTGTAGGGGGTGCAGGGGGACGTAGGGGGGTGTAGGAGGGACGTAGGGGTGGTGCGGGCAGACGTAGCTAGGTAAGGGGGACGTAGTTGAGACGTTAAGAGCGGTAGGGGGTCCGGGGGGATGTAGGTGAGACGTAGGAGCGGTGCCAGGTAACGTTTGGTGGTTGTCCGGTGGGACACAAAGCTGCCCTAGGAACAACAAGTTAATGCTCTGGCCTTGCTTTGAGTCGAGCTGCATTTTGACCCGAGAAAGCAACTTGCCCGGTTTTTCCTACGTAGCAGAGACACTTTGGACTACGGGGTCATATTGTCTAGATTTTAAAAATTCCTTTATTGGGGGGAGGGAGTTGACATGGACGGATAGGACATGGGAAATGGATGTTTTGCCACGTCCGTGAAATAAGCACCGGTTGAGACATTTGTGACACGGTGCCAGGACCGAATGACGTTTATAATTCCAAAATTTGTCATATGATAATATCAATGGGTGCTTTTTCTGCATCCGATCCAAGCCCGAGGAAGTCGCTGCTTCGAATCGCGCGTTGTAAAACTGGGAGCGCGCTTCGGGTAATTTGGCCACTTTCCGAAGCAAGCCAGAGAACGTCCCTGCTCCGACTCGAGCGCGTGAAAAATGGCCGCGTGCTTCGAGTCAGAGCATCATTTACCCGCAGTATTCAAGTGGCCGAGTTGGCTTCGGGTCGAGCTTGGAAAAACTCGGTACCTGCTTCGAGTCATGTTGCTGGTTTCCCATTACTTGCCTGGTGATATGGTTGCTCCGAGTCAGACATGAAAAATCTCGGGGCTTGCTTCGAGTCGACCTGCATTTTGACCCGAGAATGATATTTGCCTGGATTTTCCTACATAGCAGAGACACTTTGGACTACAGGGGTCATATTAGCTAGACTTTAAAAATTCCTATATTGGGGGGAGGCAGTTGCATGGATTGATGCGACATGGGAAATGGTTGTGGTGCCACGTACTCAAAACAGGCACCGGGCATGATGTTGGATGCCCGGTGCAAGGTCCCGAATGACGTTTAAAATTTCGAAATTTGTCCCATGAATCTGGCAGTAATTGAAGCAGACAGAAGGACAGTCCTGGTCTGTCTGGTTGGTATTATTACGGTTGAGATGCGAGAATTTTGGACTTCGGCTTTGAGTTAAGTTGGAAAATATATCGAGCTTGTTTGATCGAGCCGGTTAATGTTTGGGCTTTTGAAATGTTGGATTGGTTTGGTAAATTGGTTTTTTCATGCTCGGCGGATCATCCTGTTTTTTTTCTTAGACTTTTTCTGCTTGTTGACTCATTTCAACATTGCGGGGGTAGCCGAGAACATAAATGGGTTGTGGTCGCGGTGGCATATGAGTGGTTATAGGTGTGTTTTATTGTTGGGCTCCCTGTTTTGTTGCAGCCAACCAATGATAAACCACCATTTTCGTACTTCGAGCTTGAGATTTGATATGTGCGATGTTGCCTTCTAATGATATTGAGAGGGAATTGTTCGATTCTTACTTGTTTCGTTATCCCTCACCGTGCCTTGTGGTGATGCGGGGGATGACCAATGGTTGTTCCTTCTTTGGCGTTGATCGACGATGTTATTTGTCGTCGGTGAAGTTGGCCATTAAGTGGTTCCAAAGTTTTATGGATATGTGTCGATGAAGAACGTAGCGAAATGCGACACTTGGTGTGAATTGTAGAATCCCGTGAACCATCGAGTCTTTGAATGCAAGTTGCGCTCGAGGCCATTAGGTTGAGAGCACGTCTGTTTGGGCGTCATGCCTTGCGTCATTTTAACCATTAACCTAATGTAAACATATTGTGAGTGATGGCGGATGTGGAGATCGACCCTCCGTGCCTTAATTGTGCGGTTGGTTTAAGTGAATGTTGCCGTTAGGTCTACGCACGACGAATGGTGTATCGAGTTAACACACGATGTCTCTAACTGCGTCTAGGAGTCCTACGAACGATGTAAAAACAATTGAAACCATTTTCGACGTTTCCCTTAGTTGCAAGCTCGAATGACCTCAGATCAGGTGGGGCAACCCGCTGAGTTTAAGCACATCAATAAGCGAAGGAGAAGAAACTTACGAAAATTCCCTTAGTAACGGCGAGCGAATCGGGAAAAGCCCAGCTTGGGAATTAGGTGGTTGTGCCACCTAAATTGTAGTCTGGAGAAGCGTCATCAGTGACGGATCAGGCTTAGGTCCCTTGGAA
>CM060932.1:1035779338-1035791838 GCA_030765085.1 Allium cepa
TACTTGCATTTGAAGCATGCTCCTAGTCGAGCGGCAAGTTGACTCGAGAAAAAGATTTGCCCGTAGTTAGTTGCCACCGATTGGTTCATCCGAAAGAAGACCGCGTTAATGTAATCATAGAAGATCCGAGTGGAAGCGCATTTTTTCCAAATCGTTCTCTCGGTCAAGCGAACGTTCGGCAAATCGGTACGATTCGAGAATAGATTAAGTTAGTATTCACCAGGGGTTTGAAGTTGAACGATCTTGCTTCGAGTCGAGCATGTGACAACTGGGGAGGTCTCTCCAGGTCATGGAGTAAGTCAAAAATATCAAGCTAGCTCTGGGTCGGAGAAAACTCGGAACTTTCTTTTGATCGGGCATTCAAAAATTTGAAGTTGGGTCAGGAACGAGCATACAAACGTTTGGATCGTGCTCCGGGTCGAGCCGCGGCAACCTGCCCGAAGTAAGCCCGAGGAAGTCCCTGCTTCGATTCATGAACGTGAAAACTTCTAGCGTGCTAAGGGTTATGCGGCTACATACCAGAAGCTCGCGTCGGACGATATTTTCTCCTAGAAAACTCGTAACTGGCATCGGCTCGGGCATTCGAAAATTTGAAGCTGGGTCAGGAACGAGCATACAAACGTTTGGATCGTGCTCCGGGTCGAGCCGCGGCAACCTGTTCGTCGATGGAAATTTTATAGATTTAGAAAACCGTCGAATAAATTTTGAAATAAAAATAACCGCAAGCGCACGGTGTACGAATATAGCACGTGTCGAATACGGGTTGATCCGCAGGGAATTAATGATTTAAATTTCCTACTCAATCAAATTATACCAGAGTCAAGAGTGTGTTTAAGCTAGAAAATGAGGAAATGAACTAACTAACAAAAAGAAAAGAAATGCAAATATGAGAGTTAAATGTCAATTAGAGAATAAATTCACTCTCTAGATCATGTAGTTCAACACATGAAATCATGATCTCTCTTTTATGGTCATTTGTGTTTTAATTGATGTGTTTATCATAAGTATGACATATTTGAGCTATTAATTAGCCAACATAAGTCATCAAACTATAACACACCCCTTAAAACACTTACTAACTTTTATGAAACTTGACAAAGAAAATAAAATCTATTTTAAGTATGGCCTATTAACTATTGATTAAAAACATAGACCATAAAATTTTAATTTCAAATCACTTTCTTATGCCATAATCATATATTTATGAAGAGGCATTTGTGTTAGAGATTGTTTAAGCATAGCCTATTTGGTGTCAACAATATAGACTATCAAATTCAAGGCAAAAACAACAAATAAAACCACTTCTATCATCATCATTAAGCACAAAAAGAGAGCATGAATTAACGAAATATTAAAGCTACATTAATTAAAGAGCTTCATTACCCCTAAATTGAAGGGGTTTAGCTTCTCATATTTGTCATTTTATTAACAAGTGTAGCTAACAACATGAAAGCGAAATGAAGAGGAAAAAGAGAGCAAAATGAAAAGATAAGCTAATTACTTGCATAAAAGAAAAGAGATCTACACTACAACATAAAAAAGAGGCATGTAAAAGGAAAGAGCATGTATTAATAACATAAAAAAGGAAAATTACATGAAAAAAAAATGGCTAAGTAGCCATGAAAAGAGAAAGAGAGCTTTCTTTTATTTGATCTAAACTAATGAAGAGGAAGAGGAAGAGAGGAGGCCTAAGAGAGACTAAGACAAGAGAGGAGGCTACATGAAACATAAGGGGTATATATAAAAGTTTTAAAACCCTAATTCACTTTTTAGGGAATGCCCAAAATGCCCATTAGGAAGTGTGGAGGCCAAGTAATCATTAACATGTCTTGATCCCCCATTAAGTGTACATGAAACCATTAACTCCAAAAGCATGTGCATTAGCCTTTAATTTGTACATTAAGGTAGGTGGGGTCCTCCATGATATTCACTTTGAATTATTTCCATCTTCATTCCTTTATATTCTTTGTGCGTGCATATTTCTTCGTGAAACCACTCCTATTTGAGACCAAATTCCTACAAAAATATATAAAAAAATTTAATTAATTTTTCTCAAAGAAATATATGCACACAAATGTCCTTTTTGCCCCTATATGAAGATGGATATGTGATAATTTGGAATTAATATGAATTTTGGTTAAAACAAGTTAAAATACCCAATATGATCATTTATTTAATTTAAATAGAAAAAATATGGTGGTAAAAATATGCACATTTACGTGCACATCAAGTACCCCCAGACATATCTTTTTATTCGTCCTCAAATAAACTAAAACTAAGATCAATCCGTTTTCGTAGGAAGCACGATTGCATTGAGCATATGAAACAAGGCGTTAAACCTCTGGGTGTCCCTAGTAGGACGAGTGTTGTCTCGTGAGGGTTTTCAGCGGATGCTACCCATAAAATCCAAATGCAGGATGAAAATATTTACAAAATTCAAGATTTACTTACAAAGAGATGGATGCTAGTTTTTTTTAAGATATTTACGAATGAAGGATTTATTTTTAAATCGACACGAATAAGTTAAATATAGGTTTTGGCTATTATCTTGAAAATATATGTTACTTACTCATCAAAATTTCCAACAAAAATCAAGTTATCATAACAAATAGACTATAGTTTAACTCGTTGTTTTGGTCAATAACATAGTGTAACTATGAAATGGATCCTTAGTTGATTATCATAGTTTACCAAAGTGGTATGTTCATTTCTTTTCAATAACAAATCAAATCAAATAAGTAAAAATAGTGCTAGGATTTCATTTGCTTGCTCTCTCATTATTTGCAAGAAAAATTACACACCTAGCCCAGGTAAACTGAGGCCAGATATACAACCCATGCACTGCCTTTCGGGCTTATGTGAGGGGAGTACAGAGCATAGCGAGTGCACACACTTTCGTGCATACACCTATTGACCGTAGGCGGTTTTATATTAAGTCTTTTTTTTTACATGTGTTCCATACATGCATAACCGTGAGGACTTTTAAATGACGGTGAATACTTGGATGTTATTTTTTTAAGAGAGAGGGAGAGTTTTGCAAAATCATTTTAGCACCATTTAACTTAGAAGACAAAAAAAATGTTATATCCTTTACTTTAAATCAACCACTTTTTAAAACAAAGATTTTCAATTAAGATATACTTCATAATTAACACTTATGAATCTTCCTATATACTAGTTAAACCATTATTATTTGCAATCAAATTTCATTTTAATTTTTTTTAAGACAAATAAATTTTCAAAAATTTCAATTTAATAAGCCAAAACCATATATATTTATCCTATAGTGTTTCTTTAAAAATAAATCAAAAATGCTTAAATAAAATTGTTGTTTTTTTGTTGTTTTTTTCGATTTTTTTTTGCAAAGAAAAAGTAAAAATAAATCATGAAAAATCAAAAAAAAAGATGAGTCTCCCCACATACTTGATTTTGACTGTGTCCCCATAGTCAAGCCAAGTGGAAGGAGAAAATATAAAAACATAACCTTTATTTAAATAAAAATGAAAAGATGATTATTTACAAGTCATCAGAAAGTATGCTGTTAAAGAGTAAATGAACCGGTCTTTCAAGAACCGATTCATTTGTCTCACCAAGTATGTGAGACACAGCACAAGCGCAGAAAACCAAACCATAAAAGATTTCGAAGATGAAAGTTGATTTGGAAAAATGAATGTTGTTTTATTGAAAATTGTACGAGTTGTTTTGTTTTCGATGATTTTTGGTGTCGATAAAAGAATTGATTGAAGTTCAAGTTTAATTTTCACCAATTTGAAATTCAAGCTTATCATTGAAAACATTTTCACAGTTATTGATTTCAAAATCAAAATGGTGATTTTCATCTTCCCTGTTGGAATTTAACAACTCGTCATCCAAAAGTCCAAAAAATTCGTGTTCGTTAAATTCATCTTCCTTTATTGGGTTATCAACAACTTCATTATGTATATAATTTTCAAAATCCAAAGTTGTTGTATTCAAATTTTCAAAATCGGAAAAAGGAAGATCGAATTTTAAATTTGGTTCCACACCCTCAAAAGAATTGAAATCCAACTCAATTACCGTGTTTTCAACAACTTCATTAAGATCATCATTTTCAGTTTCAAAAGTTGTTATTTGAAAATCATCAATTGTGGTAAAAGATGGATTATTATTTGACTCATCACACGTTGAGATTTGATTTTTTTTACACGTTGTTTCATATATGTTTCAAACAATGTGATCATCGTAAATTTCGTTCATTTGTTCAACAAAATCCAATTTGTAGTTATTAACTTGAGAATTTTCGATTTGGATTTGTTGAGGAATTTTTTTTTCAATCGCATCGTAGTCGAGATTATTCCCATTGCCAAAATTATTTGAAAAGTGGATCACATTTTCATTTTGATTTTGAAATTCATTTTGGAGTTCAAAATTGAATTGGCATGGGTTATACTAAATTCATTTTGGAGTTCAAAATTGAATTGGCATGGGTTATACTCGAAATCATTTGAATTTTGAAGTGAATTCAAATTTTGATTATTTTGAAAACTTTGATTCGAGTTACAGCACACATATGAATTACACAAATCATTTATACTTTGATTTTGTTGTGTAGAGAATTCAAGTAAAGTTGAAATGCTATTTTCGAGATTCGAGGGTTGTTCATCGTTTTGAAAATTCTGTGGTTCGAAATTTGAATCATTCACACAATAGTTATTGTTAAAATATCCATATGAATTTGGCGTGAAATTATATGGGTTATATTGATTTTCACAACTATCGTAGAATTTACGTGAATATGGAAATTCAGACATTTTCAAGAATGTTTTTGGTTTTTTTTATAAAGGAAAAATATTTACAAATTTATTTTTCAAAATGGAAATTTTTTTTTTTTTTTGGTTTTTCAAATTTTTTTTTTGGATTTTGAAATTTTAAAGAAAAAGGATTTAAAAATTTCAAAGGAAAAGGAATATTTACAAATTTTTTTGTTTTGGATTTTGAATTTTTTTTTTTGTTTATTTTTTTAAATATGCATGAACTAATGCAACTAAATGAATGCAAGGCTCTAATTACAAATTATTTTTCCTAAGTTATCCCAAAATTGTATAATCACAAATTGTCATAGATAAACAAGATAGTTCTCAGCCAGGTAAAGGACAAGATTTATCGGTGCACCACGAATCACCGTAGCAATGCAGCCGAAGGTTTAACTACCTTCAGAGGAACAACCACTATAATATTTACGAATCACCGTAATATTTATAAATGGCTATTACTCTGCCGTAGCCTAGGCACCGAGAAATTAAATTGTTCAAAGAAGACAACTTGTCAATATACAATTAAGTGTTATCGATGTCTAACCGTTATTATTAACAATTTCTAAGATGAAATGCAAAGCAGAAATTAAATGTGTATTAACAATGCAACTACGAATGGAATTTTTTTTTTGTTTTTGAATTTTTTTTTAAAATGCAAAGTAAACAACAATGCTAGACAAACAAAAATAATAGATATATACAATGCAAGGCAAAAGAAAATTATAAATAAGCAAGCAGTGTTTTTTTTTGGCAAGCTCAGCAACTCAAGCAACTCTTCCTATCCGCTTGGGCAACCTGAAATGAAATAAAAGATGTATACAATATTTTTTTATATCAAAGAAGAGACTAAAACAAACTGAAACAAACTAAACCAAGTGAAACCAAACAAATGAAAGAAAAATTAGAGAAAACAAAACAAAATAAATGAAAGAAACAAAACCAAAAACTTCTATGTTTTTTTTTTTTTTTAAATAATCAAAGAAGAATTACACTAAATTAAACAAAACAAAACTTTAAACAGAAGAAGCCCAGCCCAATTGCCTTAACAATCCACACGATCCAACAGCGAAATGTTCTACACAGTAAATAAACAACCAACACGTGCTTCACTCAAAAATCACAATCGAAGAAAATTCAAAATTCTCTCAAACACAGAACTCAATTCTCTTTTTTGTCATGGTCACGACTCGAGATGCGTTCGATTTGGGTTACGGCGAAGGAGGCGAATGGGCAACTGCTTCTATTTTTGGTTTAGTTGATGTCGTGTTCGAGTCCGGTTGGGGATTCGCGAGTAGGGGCAGTCAAGGTGGTTGATTTGAACTAAGGTGAGGTTGTGGAGTTCGGGGTTGCTGGTGGTCAAATTCTTGGTGGTTGAGGTTGTCCCTTGGTGCAGTGAATTGCTGGAGTTCGGCAATATGGCGTTGACTGGAGTAATGTTGTACGAATTGTGAGTGTTCAGATGTGTAGCAAAGGGCTAGAGGTTAACGCAGCAGTGGATGGTTCGTATGGTGTAAGTAATGGTGACAGGGAGATTGATGGAGCAGTTATAGGGCAGAGGTGGTTGTTGTTTGGGGAGATAGCTGCTGTAGCTTGTAGATGGCCGATGGCTCGAGTAGAAGTGGCAGCAATTGTCGACTGATGTATGGTAGTAGAGTGTGTAGTTGATGGCAAGGCTGTGGGGAGGAAGTTTTGTAGATGACTGGTGGTTGAAGTATGGATGGCAGTGTTATGCTGGTTGGAAAATAAGTAATGGAAAGTGAGGAGTAAATGGTAATCGTATGTGGTGATCTTTGTCGTTGAAGGAGGAAGTGGCAGTGCGAAGTGGGGGGGGGGGGGGGGTTGGAGAAGTATCGGTGGTGGAACAGTGTATGTTGATGGAGGTTGTTGAAGAGGTCAGTTGATCAGTTGGTTGTGCTTTTGGCAATATTGTCACTTGCAGGGTTTGGCAATATGCGGTCGGTTTGTGGTTGCTCGCAGAGATGTTATGCAATTGCAGTGGAAAAGGAACTGTGGTGATAAGAGTTTGGATGATGGGGTGACAGTGGTCAGTGGTATGCACTGATGCAAGTATATGTGTTTAAATGCTGAAGGGTGGAGTGGTGTTGCTGAAGAGGGAATGAATGGTGTGGCAGAGTTGTGGGTATGTTTGATGGTTGTTGAATTAATGGTGATGTTTGTTGTTGGAGTTCAGGCAAGGAAGGATGGAATGGCAGAACGGTGAGTGTTGTTGGGTGAACTTGGCAGAGGCAGAAGTATAATGGGGAAGGAAGGAAGGTTGTATGGCAGTTTGGAAGGGGTATTAGACAGTGGTGTTTCGAAGTGTTGAAGCTTGCTTGTTGTAGATGAGTAGTGGTAATTGAAGATGAAATGAGAGTGGAGAGGTTGTGTATAGAGAGGAAATGGTGATCTGCTGCTGTCGAGTGCCTGTTGTCGTAAGTTGACTGTTTTGGTTTGCAGAGGGAAGGGTAAGTGAAGTTGTTGTTCTGAGATGTAATTGTGGAGTTGAGAAGTGAAGATGGCAGCAGTGTAGAGTATGAAGTTTGATGAGAATGAGGGAGATGGTTTATGATTTGAGGAAGTGAAGTCAGGGCTGTTGATGATAGAAGGGGGATGGCCGAGCACTATTTTGTTTGAAGGCATCAGCAAGTTGTTGTTTGGGTGATGTGAGTGGAAGGGGATGTGTAGAAATGTTTGGATAGTTGTACAACAGAAAGTGATGTAGCAGTTCGGAGATGTGTAGAGGAATGGTTGTGGATGGTGAGGAGTTAAGAGGGATGTAGAGGTCGGGGAGGTAAAGGTAGGGTGATATTGTATGAAGGCAAGTTTGATGGAAGCAAGTATGCTGAAGATGGATGGGGTTTGGTGAAGGATAGAGAATGGGGGCAGTGCACACAACAATGTGGTATGAAGCACTGTAACAGTAAAATAAAATAGTGTAACAGAGATATGTAACAGAAGTTGAAATGCAAAGCAAATACAATGTAGTTCAAAATAGAAATTGAAAATGAAATAAAAATCCTCCTTTTTTTTTGAAATGATTTGTGTATGTTTTTTTATATAAAAATGCAAATGCAAAACAAACAAATAAAAGAAAAATTCACATAACATACAACAAATTTTTTTTTAATGCAAGAACAAACTAAACAAACACACAAAATCAAACAAAATAATTTGAAGAATAGAAATTAAAAATCAAAGCAATTTCCCCGGCAATGGCGCCAAAAACTTGTTCGTCAACGGAAATTCTATCGATTTAGAAAACCGTCGAACGAATTTTGAAATAAAAATAACCGCAAGCGCATGGTGTACGAATGTAGCACGTGGCGAATACGGGTCGATCCGCAGGGAATTGATGATTTAATTTCCTACTCAATCAAATTATACCAAAGTCGAGAGTGTGTTTAAGCTAGAAAATGAGAAAATGAACTAACTAACAAAAAGAAAAGAAATGCAAATATGAGAGTTAAATGCCAATTTAGAGAATAAATTCACTCTCCAAATCATGTAGTTCAACACATGAAATCATGATCTCTCTTTTATGGTCATTAGTGTTTTAATTGATGTGTTTATCATAAGTATGACATATTTGAGCTATTAATTAGCCAACATAAGTCATCAAACTATAACACACCCCTTAAAACACTTACTAACTTTCATGAAACTTGACAAAGAAAATGAAAATGAAATCTATTTTAAGTATGACCTATTAACTATTGATTAGAAACATAGACCATCAAATTTTAATTTCAAATCACTTTCTTATGTCATAATCATATGTTGATGAAGAGGCATTTGTGTTAGTGATTGTTTAAGCATAGCCTATTTGGTGTCAACAATATAGACTATCAAATTCAAGGCAAAAACAACAAATAAAACCACTTCTATCATCATCATTAAGCACAAAAAGAGAGCATGAATTAACAAAATGCTGAAGCTACATTAATTAAAGAGCTTCATTACCCCTAAATTGAAGGGGTTTAGCTTCTCATATTTGTCATTTTATTAACAAATGTAGCTAACAACATGAAAGCAAAATGAGGAGGAAAAAGAGAGCAAAATGAAAAGATAAGCTAATTAACTTGCATAAAAGAAAAGAGATCTACACTACAACGTAAAAAAGAGGCATGTAAAAGGAAAGAGCGTGTATTAATAACATAAAAAAAGGAAAATTACATGAAAATAAAAATGGCTAAGTAGTCATGAAAAGAGAAAGAGAGCTTTCTTTTATTTGATCTAAACTAATAAAGAGGAAGAGGAAGAGAGGAGGCATAAGAGAGACTAAGAGAAGAGAGGAGGTTACATGAAACATAAGGGGTATATATAAAAGTTTTAAAACCCTAATTCACTTTTTGGGGAATGCCCAAAATGCCCCTTAGGAAGTGTGGAGGCTAAGTAATCATTAACATGTCTTAATCCCCCATTAAGTGTACATGAAACCGTTAACTCCAAATGCATGTGCATAAGCCTTTAATTTGTATATTAAGGTAGGTGGGTAGGTGGAGTCCTCCATGATCTTCACTTTGAATTATTTCCATCTCCATTCCTTTATATTCTTTGTGCATGCATATTTATTCATGAAACCACTCCTATTTGAGACCAAATTCCTACAAAAATATATAAAAAATTTCAATTAATTTTTCTCAAAGAAATATATGCACACAAATGACCTTTTTGCCCCTATATGAAGATGGATATGTGATAATTTGGAATTAATATGAATTTTGGTTAAAACAAGTTAAAATACCCAATATGATCGTTTATTTAATTTAAATAGAATAAATATGGTGGTAAAAATATGCACATTTACGTGCACATCACAACCTCCCGAAGCAAGCCGGAGGAAGTCTCCGCTTCGAGTCGTGCACGTGGAAAATGACAGTGTGCTTTGGGCCATGCGGCTACACCCCCAAAGCTCGTGCCTGGTAACCGTGCACTCGGTCGTGCGGCCGTCAAATCAACACGCTTTTGGGAACTACACGAGTTGGCAATCACCGGACGCTCACCCCGGTCCGGCCCGATGTTCCCGCCCAAACATCGGGGTCGGAGCGCAAGTTCACGCCCGACGACGGCCTTGCTTCGAGTCTGGCACATAAAAACTTGGGGAACGCTTCGGGTCAGAGTGGTAAATACCCTAAGCGTGCACATGGATGCCGCTGCTTCGAGTCGCGCGAAGGAAAACTCGAAGCACGCTTCGGGCCATTCGGCAACTTTCCCGAAGCGAGCCCGAGGAAGTCACTGCTTCGAGTCGAGCTGGAAAAAACTGCCAGCGTGCTTCGGGTCATGGGGCTACGTACCCGAAGCTCGCCCCGGACGATATTGATCTGAGAGAACTCGGAAGTTGCTTTGGCTCGGGCATTCGATAACTAGAAGCTGGGTATGGAACGAGGATATGAATCGAGCGTACGAAGGATAGAAGCGCGCTCCGAGTTGGGCCGAATGTCGGGTCGAGAAATATGTCTTTCATACACCGTAACCGTGCACTAGGTCGTGCGTCCGGCAAATCGACACGATTTTGGGAACCGCACGAGTTGGCAATCACCCGACGCTTGCCCCGGTCTGGCCCGATGCTCCCACCCAAACATCGGGGTCGGAGCGCAAGTTAACCCCAGCCACGGCCTTGCTTTGAGTCATGCACGTGGAAACTCGGGTAGCACTTCGGGTCAGAGTGGGAAATACCCGAAGCGTGCACTAGGATGCCGCTGCTTCGAGTCGTGCAATGTAACTCGAAGCGCACTTCGGGTCATTCGGTAAATTTCCCGAAGCAAGCCCGAGGATGTCCCCGCTCCAAGAGTCGAGCACGAAAAAACTGCCAGCGTGCTTCGGGTCAAGCGGCTACGTACCCGAAGCTCGTCCTGGACGATATTGCTCCTAGAAACTCGGAACTTGCTTTGGCTCGGGCATTCGAAAATTTGAAGCTGGGTATGGAACGTGGATACGAATCGAGCGTACAAACGACAGAAGCGTGCTCCGAGTCGGGTCGAGAAATATGTCTGCCATCCTCCATAAGCATGCACTCGGCCTTGCGTCCGGCAAATCGAAACGCTTGTGAAAACCGCTCGAGTTGGCAATAAATAGGTCCTCTGTCCTCCATAACCGTGCACTCGGTTGTGCGTCCGGCAAATCGACACGCTTTTGGGAACCGCACGAGTTGGCAATCACCCAGCGCTCGCCCCGGTCCGGCCCGATGCTCCCGCCCAAACATCGGGGTTGGAGCGCAAGTTAACCCCGGCCACGGCCTTGCTTCGAGTCGTGCACGTGGAAACTCGGGTAGCGCTTCGGGTCAGAGTGGAAAATACCCAAAGCATGCACTAGGATGCCGCTGCTTCGAGTCACGCAATGGAAAACTCAAAGCGCACTTCGGGTCATTCGGCATATTTCCCGAAGCAAGCCCGAGGAAGTCCCCGCTCCAAGTCGAACGCGTGAAAGCTGCTAGCGTGCTTTGGATCAAGCGGCTACGTACCCGAAGCTCGCCCTGGACGATATTGCTCCGAGAGAACTCGGAAGTTGCTTTGGCTCGGGCATTCGATAACTAGAAGCTTGGTGTGGAATAAGGATATGAATCGAGCATACGAACGACAGAAGCATGCTCCGAGTCGGGCCGAATGTCGGATCGAGAAATATGTCCGCCATCCCCCGTAACCATGCACTCGGTCGTGCGTCCGACAAATCGACATGCTTTTGGGAACCGTACGAGTTGGAAATCACCCGAAGCTCTCCCCGGTACGGCCCGATGTTCCCGCCCAAACATCGGGGTCGGAGCGCAAGTTCACCCTCGACCACGGCCTTGCTTCGAGTCGTGCACGTGGAAACTCAGGTAGCGCTTCGGGTCAGAGTGGTAAATACCCGAAGCATGCACTTGGATGCCTCTGCTTCGAGTCGTTCTGTGGAAAACTCGGAGTGCACTTCGGATCATTCAGCAAATTTCCCGAAGCATGCCCGAGGAAGCCTTCACTCCGAGAGCCGAGCACGAAAAAACTACCAACGTGCTTCGCGTCGAGCGGCTACGTACCCGAAGCTCGTCCTGGACGATATTGCTCCGAGAGAACTCGGAAGTTGCTTTGGCTCGGGCATTCGAAAATTTGAAGCTGGGTGTGGAACGTGGATACGAATCGAACGTACAAACGACAGAAGCGTGCTCCGAGTCGGGTCGAGAAATATGTCCACTATCCTCCATAAGCGTTCACTCGGTCGTGCATCCGGCAAATCGAAACGCTTTTGGAAACCGCTCGAGTTGGCAATAAATAGGTCCGCCATCCCTGGAACCTTGCACTCGGGCGTGCGTCCGACAAATCGACACGCTTTTGGGAACTGCACGAGTTGGCAATCACCCGGCGCTCGTCCCGGTCCGTCCCGATGCTCCCGCCCAAACATCGGGGTCGGACCGCAAGTTCGCGCCCGACGACGGCCTTGCTTCATGTCGGGCACGTGGAAACTCGGGGAGCGCTTCGGGTCAGAGTGGTAAATACCCGAAGTGTGCACTAGGATGCAGCTGCTTTGAGTCGCGCGCTGTAAAACTCGGAGCGCGCTTCGGGTAATTCGGCCACTTTCCCGAAGCAAGCCAGAGAACGTCCCTGCTTCGAGTCGAGCACGTGAAAAATGGCCACGTGCTTCGAGTCAGAGCATCATTTACCCGCAGTATTCAAGTGGCCGAGTTGGCTTCGGGTCGAGCTTGGAAAAACTCGGTACCTGCTTCGAGTCATGTTGCTG
>CM060932.1:1035799338-1035801838 GCA_030765085.1 Allium cepa
GATAATATAAGCTTCGACGTAGCTTCTACTTGCCCGTACCGTGCTCACCGTCAAGGGGACATTACAAAAGTCGATACAACGGGAAAATAGATCGAGTCGGCTTATCTCGCGTCAGGATTGTGCTTATTCGAAGCCTGACCGTGGACGAGCATGCTCGGAGTCAAGGGTGTGAAATATCGGACCTTGCTTTGGGTCGTGCATGTGGAAGATCGAAGCTGGCTCAGGATCGAGCATACTTGCATTTGAAGCATGCTCCTAGTCGAGCGGCAAGTTGACTCGAGAAAAAGATTTGCCCGTAGTTAGTTGCCACCGATTGGTTCATCCGAAAGAAGACCGCGTTAGTGTAATCATAGAAGATACGAGTGGAAGCGCATTTTTTCCAAATCATTCTCTCGGTCAAGCGAACGTTCGGCAAATCGGTACGATTCGTGAATAGATTAAGTTGGTATTCACCAGGGGTTTGAAGTTGAACGATCTTGCTCCGTGTCGAGCATGTGACAACTGGGGAGGTCTCTCCAGGTCGTGAGTAAGTCGAAAATATCAAGCTAGCTCTGGGTCGGAGAAAACTCGAAACTTGCTTTGGCTCGGACATTCGAAAATTTGAAGCTGCGTCAGGAACGAGCATACAAACGTTTTGATCGTGCTCCGGGTCGAGCCGCGGCAACCTGCCCGAAGTAAGCCCAAGGAAGTCCCTGCTTCGAGTCATGCACGTGAAAACTGCTAGCGTGCTAAGGGTCATGCGGCTACATACCAGAAGCTCGCGTCGGACGATATTTGCTCCTAGAAAACTCGAAACTGGCTTCGGCTTGGGCATTCGGAAATTTGAAGCTGGGTCAGGAAGGAGCATACAAACGTTTGGATCGTGCTCCGGGTCGAGCCGCGGCAACCTCCCGAAGCAAGCCAGAGGAAGTCCCCGCTTCGAGTCGTGCACGTGGAAAATGACTGCGTGCTTTGGGCCATGCGGCTACACCCCAAAGCTCGCGCCTGGTAACCGTGCACTCGGTCGTGCGTCCGGCAAATCGACACGCTTTTGGGAACCACACGAGTTGGCAATCACCCGACGCTCGCCCCGATCCGGCCCGATGTTCCCGCCCAATCATCGGGGTCGGAGCGCAAGCTCACGCCCGACGACGGCCTTGCTTCGAGTCTAGCACGTAAAAACTCGGGGAGTGCTTCGGGTCAGAGTGGTAAATACCCTAAGAGTGCACATGGATGTCGCTGCTTCGAGTCGCGCGAAGGAAAATTCGGAGCGCGCTTCGGGTCATTCGGCAACTTTCCCGAAGCGAGCCCGAGGAAGTCACTACTCCGAGTCGAGATGGAAAAAACAGCCAGCGTGCTTCGGGTCATAGGGCTACGTACCCGAAGCTCGCCCCGGACGATATTGCTCCGAGAGAACTCGAAAGTTGCTTTGGCTCGGGCATTCGATAACTAGAAGCTGGGTATGGAACGAGTATATGAATCGAGCGTACGAAGGACAGAAGCGCGCTACGAGTCGGGCTGAATGTCGGGTCGAGAAATATGTCCTCCATACCCCGTAACCGTGCACTCGGTCGTGCGTTCGGCAAATCGACACGCTTTTGGGAACCGCACGAGTTGGCAATCACCCGGCGCTCGCCCCGGTCCGGCCCGATGCTCCCGCCCAAACATCGGGGTCTGAGCGCAAGTTAACCCCGGCCACGGCCTTGCTTCGAGTCTTGCACGTGGAAACTCGGGTAGCGCTTCGGGTCAGAGTGGGAAATACCCGAAGCGTGCACTAGGATGCCGCTGCTTCGAGTCGTGCAATGGAAAACTCGAAGCGCACTTCGTGTCATTCTGCAAATTTCCCGAAGCAACCCCGAGGATGTACCCGCTCCGAGAGCCGAGCATGAAAAAACTGTCAGCGTGCTCCGGTCAAGCGGCTATGTACCCGAAGCTCGTCCTAGACGATATTGCTCCGAGAGAGAACTTGAAACTTGCTTTGGCTCGGGCATTCGAAAATTTGAAGCTGGGTATGGAACGTGGATACGAATCGAGCGTACAAACGACAGAAGCGTGCTCCGAGTCGGGTCGAGAAATATGTCCGCCATCCTCCGTAAGCATGCACTCGGCCGTGCGTCCGGCAAATCAAAATGCTTTTGAAAACCGCTTGAGTTGGCAATAAATAGGTCTTCTATCCACCATAACCGTGCACTCGGTCGTGCATCCGGCAAATCGACACGCTTTGGGAACCGCACGAGTTGGCAATCACCCGGCGCTCACCCCGGTCCGGCCCGATGCTCCCGCCCAAACATCGGGGTCGGAGTGCAAGTTAACCCCGGCCACAGCCTTGCTTCGAGTCGTGCACTTGGAAATTCGGGAAACGCTTCGGGTCAGAGTGGAAAATACCCCAAGCGTGCACTAGGATGCCGCTGCTTCGAGTCGCGCAATGGAAAACTCGAAGCGCACTTCGGGTCATTCGGCAAATTTCCCAAAGCAAGCCCGAGGAAGTCCCCGCTCCAAGTCGAGCGCGTGAAAACTGCTA
>CM060932.1:1035804338-1035876838 GCA_030765085.1 Allium cepa
GTATACATGGAAATTTGTAAAAGGTGTGGATATATATATATATATATATATATATATATATATATATATATATATAAACAATTCAAATAAAAAATAATGTTTTCTAATAGATATTTATGTGGGTAAATAGAAAGCATTTGATTTGAATTCAATGCATCAAATTTTCAAAGACTATTTTAAGTTAAAATATAATAGCTTAAGCTTAAAATAGGATTTAATAAATAGTAATACTTTCTTTGAATATATAAGTTATATATATAAAAGTATTAAATTTAAAAATATATAAAAAAAATAAACACATAAGAGATATTTAAAATATAAGTTTTAAAACATTTGAAAACATTTAGTTCTTGCATTCATACATTTGTAAGAAAGTAATCACATATATTGACATTTGTTAGCTTGAGTATTACATGTGGCAAACTTAAATTTTCTTTTATTATTTAGCTACAAATGAATATAGAGAAAACTGGCTTTGAAATTTTGAGTTCAAACATCTTCTTTCATTTTCAAAATTTAAAAGAAACCAAAACCTGAGAAGAAACTTAAATCAAACAATTTCAATTTTCAACTATTTCAAGATTAAAGCAACTCAGATTCAGAATCAAGCAACTTGAAATTCAAATTCAAAGTTTAGGCTTTCAGTTTCCAGATCAACATCTAGTTCCAGAGCAAAAAATCAAAACTGTTCTCTGTTCTTATGTTACATATGAGTAAGAAAATTCTATTTAAAGGTTTTAAAATCTTTTTAAAGTCTAGATGCATGTAGTAATTACTTGGAACAAAGTATGATGAGTGTTTGCATGTTGTTTAATATGGATTGTATGTATATGTATATGACTATATGGACGTGTATATCTGTATACCAAGCGAATACTCTGTTAGTTTTACAGATTTTAAATTTTGATCAAAGTTCAATATCTTCTTGCCTGATTCTTTTTAGAGATTGATATATAAATAAAACTTGTTCGTAATGACAAAATATTTGATCTAAAACTATTTCCAAATAATATTTAAGGGTATTTTTATCATAAAGGAAGAAGACAGTAAAAATTTAAACATATCAAAATTTTGACTTGAAAATTTTGTGGATTCACGGATATAATCAGTTGTATTTTTAAAAACTATGATTTTTAGAAGAAGAATCATGATTTTTAAGATAGTAGTTTGAGAGAAATCATTGGTTGATTAGATTTGGGTTTACTGTCGATTGCCGGCGATCTAGGAGGAGATGATTGTCGTCTCGAGGCTGGAGGGAGCTGATAGTCGGGTGGTCGATGGAAAAATACCAGGTGAAATTCTCGAGCACTGTGGTGGCAAAACGAAGGTGAGCTAGGGTTCAGACCTGGGTTTGAGTCATGGTTGTTCCTGAAGCAAATGCGATGTCGTCATTGGATCGGGCATGATCGGTTGTGGAGGAAATGGAAGAGGATGGTCAGATGAAGCTAAGGTCTTAGTGGCGTGATGGTCGGAGTGGTCGTCGACAAGGCAAGTTTGTCGAAGAAGTTGGTTCTAGATTGGGTTCATTTAGCTCGAATTTGATTTTGAGTTCAAACCTTCGATCTTGTGGATGGGATTGAAGGCGCTGGTCATTGGTGACTCATCGGCGATGGTAGTGGTGGCCGGAGCACCAACGTTGACCTATTCATGTGCACGAGTTTGCATTGGTATCAGGTGTTCGTTGTGTTGATTGAGGCATCGAGGAAGATGAATTCGGGCTCGAAGTCGATCTTGTGTTTTGATCAAGAAGAGAGAGATGAGTGGTTAATTCAAAGTGTGGCTCGGGTATTTATACTGTAGGCTTGAGTTCTTTGTGTTAGTCATGTTTAAGATAGAGGAAATGTATAAGTTCAAAGGTTTCAAAGAAAATGTTAAAGTGTTTTCAAAGCAAAAGGTAGGGATCAATTATCAAACGTGTTTTGAGATTTAAAAAAAAAATAATTCAAAAGTTTTAAGATTTATTATTTTGATTTGAATAAGTTTATATTAGGCTAATTATTTAAATTAAATCTTTAAGTGTTTCCTAATGTAATTTAATGAATTAATTAAATAATGGATGAAGATAAATGTTTTATCTTGAATTTAATTAAGATTTTGGGTAATCATGGATCAAATAAATTGATGATGTAATTAAAGAGAGATTAAATAATTGAGAATTGAGAACTATAAATTAATTAGTTGGAGATTAATTAATTTTTAATTAAAGATTAATTAATTGGTATTTTGGGATTAATTAATGTAAGTAATTAGAGATTAATTACTAAATGTGATTTATTAAATGATAATTACGTAAAGGATTTAAATTGTTAAGGGTTTGTTAATTTAATTAGTAATTAAAAGTTAAATTAATTAATAATCAAAGGTTAATTAATTGAGAATAATTAACCAATGGGATAATTACTTAATGAAAGTAATTAAAGGGAAATTACTTAATGGAAGTAGTTAAGGATTAATTACTTAGTGTAATTAATTAAAGGATTGATTAATTAAGGAGATTAATTAAGGGTTAGTTAATTAATGAGTATGATTAATTAAAGGATAATTAATCAATATAAGTGATTATATAAAAATTAATTAGAGTAATTAATTAAGGATCGATGTAATAAATTATTGCTAATTAATGAGGACAATTAGAGGTTAATAATTCGTATAGTTGAAGGATCATTAATTTGTGTAATTAAAGATGATAATTAAAGGATGATTAAGTAATTAGTTTGTAATAAATAAATGTTAAGTAAGCATGATTAAAAGTGATTGAAGTAATTAATTTAAATTAATTAGAAATGGTGTGACTAATTAATCTTGCTTATGGATGACTGAATGATATTGAATGCCTTGGATTATTGGATATCTATGATATGTGATTCGTGATGCTATGTGAGATGGTATGTTTGGGTTGAACTGTGATAATATGGATTATCTATCTGTAATGAAGTCGCTATATGAATATGTTACCCTAAATACGAATTGAATTATTTTCACTTAAACAACTTGGATTTATAGTAACATTGGATTCGAAGAGACCAGGGTCGGGTATCAGCAAATACCCGAAACCACTTTGATTAGTAATTTTCGGTAATTCATCAGATTGAGTTAGAATCAAATAGGCTAGAATGGGATAATTTAAGTAAATGGACCATTTAAACTAAATTTGGTACTTAAATATTGATGTGTGAAATAAGTGTTGACTATAACAAGTTATGAACTTGTAGTGATGTACGAGTTGCCCCGGGTTTTAAGTAAATTTTATATCTTAGTATTTTATGTTAGACGGGTTTACTCACGCTGGTTTCCAGCCTGACCCGGGTGTTACTTTGATGTAATGCTCGGGTCATACTGAGTATTGCAGCTTTTTAGGTTAGGACGTTCGGGAGCTCAGGAGGCGAGTTGGATGGAAGAAACGTATGGAGTATTACCGTTGTGTATTTGAGTTTGATTTGGTTGTATTCTAGGACAGGTTCATATAATTATCTAGTCTATTTGTAAATTTATGTAACTCTGATATATTCTTGTAATAGTAACAATTTTAGCTTTCTTTGTAAATGCTATTTTGTGATATTAGATTTCGATCCGCTGCGAAATATGAGATTCTAAGTTTGTTTTGTTTTATATTCTTCTTCTACCTCTTTTCTTCTTAACCTAAAAATCTGATATTTTCGACAATCGATTGCTCAGCACTTCTACAGTTGAACATACTAGTGTCAAATAATCGAGGCCAAAAATTTTTGGTCGTTACATTTTGGTATCAGAGCAGAAGATTAAGTGAGAACCTTGGCTCTGGTGAGTTTACTCATTAAGGATAGGGTCAGCAATACCCTAGAATGAGTTGAGTGTATATATATATATATGAGAGCGTACTTGTTATTTTCTTATATAAAGATTTTAAAATAGTTTTAAAAATAAATGATTTTATATAAGATTATATTTTGGTATATAAAGCAATATTTCTTTCTAATTATTATAAATATTAAGGTAATTGGCTATTGAATCATTGCAATAAAATAAAATAATGAGAATTAAGTGGTAAAAGAAATATAACCAAATTGAAATTGAATGAAGATAAGTTAGAAATGGATTCAAATCAAAAAATAAAATCCTAAATTTGTAGAAGTGTTTTCAAAAAGTCGAATTAAATGACCCGGATTTTATTTTCCAATAAAATTATGAGATAATATGTATAGTGAATTGGTTTCCAGTTATGATAACCTTGGTTATTATCATAAAATGTTTGTTATATCTTGGTAATGGAATGTTTTTTTAATGATTAAGCAAAATGAAATGTTTTAGGGAAGTAAACATTTAGGTGAGCATGACTTATAAATTGAAAATAAAGATAATTTAAATTGTGAAGCAAATCTAAGTCTAGAATTTGGAATTGTTTCAAGTGTTATAAGATATTATAAATAATATTATTCAGAATATTTTTGAATAAAGGGATCTTGTTTTAAACAAGAGTGTTTTGAAAATTTCAAGGGAATTTGTTTTGAAATATAAAAAAACCAAGAATGGTTTAAAATCTATAGTATGACTTAAAGTGCATATGAAATAAATATGTATATATGTGGGATGTACATAAAATCAAAGTTGAATGGAAGTAAACACTGGGTGTCGAGTTTTGAATTTTCCCTGAAATGTGATAAGTTTTTGAACTTATAAGTGGGATAGGATGTTGATAAGAAGTTTAAAATTTGAAAGGGAGAATTCAAATTTGATTAAGGTTGACTGGATTAAGTAAATTAAATTTAACTTGGGGGAAGTTAAATAAGTTTAATAAACAATCTGAATTGGAAATTTCAAGATGAAATGGAGATTTAACTTAGAGAAGTCAAATGGGTTGAATTGAAGGGGAGTATGTGTGATCTCAAAATGAGTTTGAGATTTGGAAATTAGAAATGGATGCTATGGATGGATGTTTTAAAATAATTGGGATGTTTATTTACCTCGGCTTATCCTGATATCATCCTATTATTATTAATAATCAATGGAACTGTGAATTAGATTGTTTAAATGAATTTAAAAGTAGATTGAGATAATATATATTCCATTACTTTTTTTTTAAATTGTCTAATGGTTTTGATTATTAAAGATAAAGATTGAACTTATTGAGAATAAATCACTTTGAGCTTAAGATTTCAAAATGAACTTGCAAACTAACATTGTTAAGAATTGGTTTCAAAAAATTGAAGTTAAAAATGGGTAATAAGATGGATTTCAAAGATTAAATTGTTTAAAAAGTTTTGAACTCTAATTTGAACTTTGAAATAAGTTAAGTAATGGTAATTTAAAATGGAATTTTGAAATTTGGACTCGGAATTAACTGGTTTAAAAATTTTAAGTCGTTAATTTAAAAAATAAAGGTTGGTTTGATTTAAAGGATTAAATCAACATTTAAAAATTTAACTCGAATTTATATAATTCGGGATGGTTTTAAGTTGAGCTTGGATTTGAATTTAAATGGAAAATTGAATTGGGGTTAATTCAAAGGTAGAATTGGAATTGATTAGTTCAAATTGAATTTGATTTGAATTGATTGGAAATGAGATTTGATTTGAATAAGTTTAAATTCAAATGGAAATTGATTTGAATTTGGAATATGAATTGAAGTTAATTTGAATTGAATTGAAATTGAATCAACTTAATGAGATTGGAAATTGAAAGTTAATTGGAAATGGAAAGTGGAGATTGGGAAATTGAACAGTTTGACTCTGAAACTATTTTCAAATAGATTGTTTTAATATAAATAGTTTTAAATCTATTTCCTAGCTATTTACTATATAACTTTTTTTAAAACCCAAAACTATCTTACACTTATTTTACAACTACTTTTGGAACTATTTAACTATTTTACAACAATTTTACAACTGTTTTATAAACTAATTACTATTTTCCAACTATTTTGCAATTATCTAACTATTTTATAAGTATTTGACTATTTTACAACTATTTTATAATTACTTAACTATTCTACTGCTATTTTGCAACTGATAACTATTTTACAAATACTTATCTATTTAAAATTTTCAAGCTATTTTCTTATTACAAGTTGGTCAGAGTGCAAACTGTCTATAATTGAATACCACTTGAGATAAGAATTGAAGTATTAACCCAAATAGAAATTGGGGCAATTGTGAATGAGTGAATAAAATCAAAGTGAAGGTGAATAGAAAGAATATTGATTTAGCAAATAATTAACAAAAATAAATACGTAGGATGTACGTATATTATTCTATTCGCATGATGACATGATCTAGATTCGAGCATAGAATTTCGGGATAGTATATCGATCCGAGTTAAGATATTTCACTCGATTTTCGATGGCAAACCCCGGATATGGATTTTTGATTGGTTCTGGAAATTCTCTATCATAGTTATGACTATGCAAGGAGAATGACGGTTTCTGATCGAGAAACCAGATCTGAGTCAGCACTAGGAAGTTGGGTGGACAATACTAGTTCGGAAGTGAAATTATATGATCCAGTGAGCGATCGGATTTGATATTGCATACGGATGGTATATGTACATCGTACGTGCTTAAATGGAATAGATATTGAAATTTTGAAAGAATGAGAAATGATTCTGAAAAGAAAGGTAAAATTTTGATGATTAAAGTGGAAGTTGAATATCCCTATTATTGAAATTTACTTTTTGGAAAGTAAGTATTATGGTGAATAAATTTATAAGGGAAATCAAATTAGAATATTTGATTTGGGATAAATAAAGTTATATATATTTATTATATATGATAAACTCCCTTTGTTGAATCTATAGCCAGCAAAATAGATTTCTGAAAAATATTTGAAGTATAAAAAGAGAATTCATATGAGTATGAAGTGATCCAAGGTTTTTCAAGGATATTGTTTGCGTAAAAAATGGCCGCAAACACCCAAAGTCGTATGAGTTGGTTGATTTTATGTTGTTCTTAGCGATTTGGGTGATTTATGCAAATATATAAAAAGCAGGGACTAAACTGTAAAAGACACACAGATTTATAGTGGTTCGGCCAGAACGTGCCTACGTCCACTTTATATGTTATTCTCCTT
Organism: Allium cepa; assembly: GCA_030765085.1. Classification (NCBI taxonomy): domain Eukaryota; kingdom Viridiplantae; phylum Streptophyta; class Magnoliopsida; order Asparagales; family Amaryllidaceae; genus Allium; species Allium cepa. The sequence continues at coordinate 1,035,811,379 of CM060932.1, forward strand.
TTTTCTTTAGATTACAAGTACAAAGCTTTGATTACAAGTATCTAAAGTTGTTTGAGAGTTCCTTCCAGGCTTGAGCTCTCAAACTTGTCTGCCATTGTTGTACCCCTGCCCCTCTATTTATAGAGTGAGGTAGGAGGCAGAGGTCTTGGATGTTTATAGCTGCTGGTGGGCTTGGGCTGAAGCAATCTGGCCTGGCAGCGTTCTGGTTCGGCGAAGCTTTGGTTCGGTCGTAGCTGGGATGGTTGGACCGGTGGTAGGTTGGTCCGGTGGTGGCTTCCTTGCTTCTGGTCCGGTGTCGATATTCGGTAGTGGATGGAAGGTGGCTGGTTCGGTTATGTTGGTCGGCGGTGAGTTTGGAGAGGAGTGTGGTTCGGTCTCGGTACTACCGAATGGACCTGCCGGATGATAGCTTGTGTTGTGAATGCCGAACGAAATCTCACTTCATACTGCCGAATGGGCTCTTGTATTGGGATGCCGGATGAACAAGGCATGCCGAATGGGATGAGTGCCGAATGAGCTTTTGTATCGCTTTACCGAATGAACTTTATATTTGAACCTTGAGTGAAATTCCTGATCGATATACGCTTGCTGGCTGCTTCTTCTTGTTTTAGTCGCGGTGGAAATGCGCACAACATTGATACCCTAGTTTTGACCAAAAAATGGGATAACACTTTGCCCCCCAAAATATGCCTTACGGTAGGAAGGCGTGTTTTGTAATGCCATGAGCTGGATGTTCGTATCCTGTTGACAACCTGTAAAGAGCTTGATATTTTATATGACCCCAAATGACGACCGTTCGGGATCGAGCTATTTGGGATGAAGCGCGGCCGTTCATGGTCAAGCGCCTAACTTCAAATGACGATCGTTCGTGATCAAGTCATTTGAGGTGAAGTGCGACCGTGCGCGGTCAAGCGCATAAATCCGTGCGTCGATCGTTCGGGATCGAGTTATCTGCAGTGAAATGTGACCGTTCAAGGTCAAGCGCTTTACTTCAAATGACGACCGTTCGGGATCGAGTCATTCGAGGTAAAGTGCGACAGTGCGCGGTCGAGTGGGGACCGTTCAAGGTCAAGCGCTTAACTTCAAATGACGATCGTTCGTGATCGAGTCATTCGAGGTAAAGTGCGACAGTGCGCGGTCAAGTGGTGGTCCTCAAATGACGACCGTACGCGATCAAGCCATTTGAGGTAAGGCGTAACAGTCAGTGATCAGGTGGCGGACCTCAAATGACGACCGTTCACGATCGAGCCATTTGAGGTAAGGTGAGTTGTGCCGTTCGAGGCGAGTTGTGCCGTTCGAGGCGAGTTGTGCCGTTCGAGGCGAGTTGTGCCGTTCATAGCGAGTTTGTGACCGTTCGCGGTCGAGTGCCGTTCGAGGCGAGTTGTGACTGTTCGAAGTCGGGTGCCGTTCGAGGCGAGTTGTGCCGTTCGAGGCAAGTTTGTGACCGTTCGCGGTCGGGTGCCGTTCGAGGTGAGTTGTGACTGTTCGAAGTCGGGTGCCGTTCGAGGCGAATTGTGACTGTTCGAAGTCGAGTGCCGTTCGAGGCGAATTGTGACTGTTCGAAGTCGGGTGCCGTTCGAGGCGAATGAATGTGCCCGGGGGGACTTAATATTATCAGTGTTGGAGTCATTGTTTGGGGGAATTTTTCGAATCAAAGACTTCGGCAGTTCGTTGCCATGCAATAGGTGCTCGTGGACCGTTCGCGATCCAACGGGCATACAAGTAAATAATTTTTTCATAGAATTGTAAATGTTAAAGCAATAGTACCTTACAGCAGAAATGTCCAAACAGGAAGAATTCAAATGTTCAAATCGAAACAAAAGCAAAGCAAGGATGTCAAAGTGTAAGTTCCCACTCCGAAGCAGTCAATGATCATTCAGAGCATGCCTGGAGATCGTTCGCGATCTCGTACATGTGTAAACGATTTAATTGCGTTAGTGGAAGCTTACGACCTGTTCATCGTTATTTTAATCAAGCGATCAATGGATAATCAAATGGTGCCTTGATCCAGGGTCACCTCTAGCTGACGTAGAGGGTGGTCGCTCTGGCTCCACTGCTGGAGTTCGCCTCCTCACATACTGAAGGAGCATACCGTTCCTGATATGCCCTTCCACCTCGTCCTTCAAATGCCTACAATCATTAGTGTTATGACCATTCAATTCATGAAATACACAAAACTTATCTGATTTTCTTTCGTCAGAGGTTGGATCCCTTCGCATTGGTCTACGGTACGCAACCTGCCCCTTGGTATCGTGATAAATCCGTTCCAAACTCTCATTCAGCTCTGAATAGGCGGTGAATCGTGGCTCTCTTCGTAGCCACTTTGTCCTGTCATCATTATCCTCAGCCTTTCTTTTTCCTTTGCTAGTCTCCGCACCCTTTCCAGGTGGGTTTCCGCTCTTGATTGCGTAAACGTCATCTTCTTCCTCTCTTTCTGCACTAGCATCTTCCAAACGCAGAAATTTTTCAGCCTCATGATAGAACTCTCCCAGATTCATAGGCGGGTCCTTGGTTAATGAATTCTTGAACTCTGTATTACCAGCTATTCCAGATACAACTGCCATCATGACCATAGATGGATCTGGTCGATCCACTGATGCTGCCGCCGCATTAAATCACGTTAGAAAGCTCCTCAAAGTCTCTTCAGTTTTCTGTTTCAAGGTTTCCAAAGTCATCACATTCTTGGGTCTCGCAATATGAACCCTGAATTGCCTCATGAATCTCTCAGTTAAATCTGCCCATGTTCCTATGGAGCCGCTCTCCAGTTGCCTAAACCATAACGCTGCAATGTCCGTCAAATACAGTGGAAAGCACCGGGCCATAACCTCCTCTGATGCCCCCAGCACTTCCATATGTCTCATATACTTCGTTAGATGGACCGTGGGGTCCGTCTTCCCGTTGTACATGTCCAATGATGGTAGCTTGAATTCTGGTGGGTTCCTAGCCATCCTAATCACAGAAGAAAAAGGACTCCTGTTTACATCTTCCAAGTCTCTGTTTACTAAACCGCCTCTCATAGCTCTTCTAACCATCTCTGCTAATCTGTCATTGTCTCCAAGCTGTAGTTCTCGTTCACTGTCTTCGACCTGCCCCCCAAGTCCACGGGAGTTTTCATGTGTATGCCTCCCTGGCTGAACGTTCATTCCTCTATTGCTACCAGGTGGTTCGGATGCCCCCATCTCACTTCCTGGGGTCGGATCAACATGCTCTGCGTGAGTGCCCCCTAGCTCGGGTGCTGCGCCAGATGGTCCTGCCCCGTTCTGAACCCCAGTTGCTCCTTGGATTTGTGCTCCAATTTGCCCAATTTGTTGAAGTAAGTTCTGTATCATCTCTTCTTGTCTTCTCATCATGGCCTCCATCTCATCCCTAGTGATGAAGATCGACGCTTGATTCCCTCCTGAGGAAGCCTCTTGACTTCCTTGGTGTTCATTTCTCTCTGGCCTTTGCCTTCTACTTGTTTGTCTCGTCATAACTCTTAGATCTGAACTCTTAGATTTTCAAATTCAACTTCTATCCGATGTAGCGGGAGCTGGTTCTTCTCAGTGGAAGCACCAAAATGTTTGCGTAAAAAATGGCCGCAAACACCCAAAGTCGTATGAGTTGGTTGATTTTATGTTTTTCTTAGCGATTTGGGTGATTTATGCAAATATATAAAAAGCAGGGACTAAATTGTAAAAGACACACAGATTTATAGTGGTTCGGCCAGAACGTGCCTACGTCCACTTTATATGTTATTCTCCTTTTTTCTTTAGATTACAAGTACAAAGCTTTGATTACAAGTATCTAAAGTTGTTTGAGAGTTCCTTCCAGGCTTGAGCTCTCAAACTTGTCTGTCATTGTTGTACCCATACCCTCTATTTATAGAGTGAGGTAGGGGGCAGAGGTCTTGGATGTTTATAGCTGCTGGTGGGCATGGGCTGAAGCAATCTGGCCTGGCAGCGTTCTGGTTCGGTGAAGCTTTGGTTCGGTCGTAGCTGGGATGGTTGGACCGGTGGTAGGTTGGTCTGGTGGTGGCTTCCTTGCTTCTGGTCCGGTGTCGATATTCGGTAGTGGATGGAAGGTGGCTGGTTCGGTTATGTTGGTTCGGCGGTGAGTTTGGAGAGGAGTGTGGTTCGGTCTCGGTACTACCGAATGGACCTGCCGGATGATAGCTTGTGTTGTGAATGCCGAACGAATTCTCACTTCATACTGCCGAATGGGCTCTTGTATTGGGATGCCGGATGAACAAGGCATGCCGAATGGGATGAGTGCCGAATGAGCTTTTGTATCGCTTTACCGAATGAACTTTATATTTGAACCTTGAGTGAAATTCCTGATCGATATACGCTTGCTGGCTGCTTCTTCTTGTTCTAGTCGCGGTGGAAATGCGCACAACATTGATATCCTAGTTTTGACCAAAAAATGGGATAACAGATATATATATATATATATGTATATATTTACATACATGTAAATGTTTTATGAAAATAAGTTTGGAAAAAGGGTTTTGGAACCTATAGATTTGGAAAAGGCTTTTGATTTTTGGGAAAATCAAATTTTGAGAGTTTGAAAAGCCAAGTTTGGAACTATTGATTTTGTAACGACCTGAAAATTTTAATGGTTTTAAATAAGAAAATTTATTGAAATTTTGTGAAATTTTAAACAATAAAATTTGAAAATAAAAATTTAATATTTGGAATACGTCTAATTAAACATAGCTAATGGTAAATTTTCATCATATAATATGAATGTTAATTTTCGTGTGTAAATTCTATTTCAATTTAAATCAGTTAATATTTGATGATAATAAAATGTTGTCCAATGCTGAATATTTTTACATAATAAATTTCTAAATCATCTTCTGAATGAGACGTCATATTCTTTCGTTTTTTCAAATTTCGTTTATCTTATTTCTGGCAAATTAGCTGCATTTTCGGTATCCGTTGTAAACAGATGATTTCCCCGTCCCTTCATTTTCTACCATTTAATCAAACAATAGAATTTTATGACAGAAATTTGATATTTGCTATGCGTCCATCTTGACATAGCAAATGACAAATTTTCATAGAATAATATAGATATTCTATCGGTCGCAAGAAATTCAATTTAAATCAGTTAATAACAGTTGAGTTTAAAGGTATTCCGAAATCTAAATATGTCAACATGAGAAAATTTATTTAGAACACTCTGATTCAGACCGCAAAATCCGTTTCGCAAATTTCGGATGTTTCTAGCTCCGTTTGGATTTTTCTGTACGAAATAGAAACGTATATCAGTGTCCGTATCATCTTTTGATAGGATGATCGTACCGCTAATATCTGTGTACCGTTTTGATCGTCTCGTTGTGCTGATCTCTGCGATATATTTGTTTTTGTATTTTGAGTTCCGGTATGCAACAGAAACGATAAACAGTTTGTTGTAATGGTACCATAAATGGTGACTTTATTCCTTCCTTCCGTTTCAAAAATTGAACGTTAAATATTTCAACTGAATCAATGCGAGACTATTCCATTTCCTTTCCTTTTCCGTCGCGTTTAATTATTTCTTACGTTTTACTCTGCCTAATATTTTTTCAGAAGCTTACTTTTAGATCTGCATTTCACTTCTTAAAATCTTTTCTCCTTCTTCTAGTTGGCTCTGTGACTTCATTTCAAAATAATTATATTAAAGCCTTTTCCCTACCTCTCTTTCATTCTGTTGTAGCTTGCTCACCTCTCCTCCCTGACATCTTCTCCCCTCACTTTATTTTATTGAATTTCGGCCATAGTTGAAAAAAAACACAAAAAAAAAGAAACCTCTGCCCTTCCTAGCTTGCATCCAGATTTGCTTTCCCTCTAACCATCGTGGCCTCTCTGACTTTGAACCGTACCACTTCCCGACATCTTTCCTTTGCCTGCTTCAATACTCTGCCACCTTCTCGGCTCCTTTCCCACCTCAATCTGGCATGCAAACTTCACGTCAACAACCAACAACCCGTCCCACTCCACAGGTACTTGCCACATTGCCGAGCAGCTTCTGTTGTGAGGCATCCATGCGTGTGCATGTATGTTTCAAAGCCCGTACTTGGTTTTATAAGTTTTATTATATAGTACTCTATGAAAATCTGCTAGTATATTATATAGGTTAGTGTATTTTAGATATGATCTGCTTAGTAATATACCTATATTTATAACGTAAATTGTATTGTGTATATGAGGGTATAGGTTAGTTATATTGATTTTTAGATATAAATTAGTATATGCTTAGAGTATCGGTTGTTAAAGTAATGATATTAGTTTATAATAGATTTGTAGTAATATGAGTTATATATACAAGTCCGTAATTTTGGTTTAAGGTTTATGCACATTTCATGTTACAATATATACGTTAATATGATAGTTAAACTTTATAGGTATGTGTTGCATGAAAAAAAAGCATGTATATGTTTACTTTAAAAGTGACTTTCGCACATGTAAATTAAAAGCAGCCGAGTCTCGTCCCTGACAATATTAGATGTATGCCATATTATATTATATATTTTTTTTATTCCAGTTTCGGTGTTTGTACACTGCTTATATTATTATTTAAGTACCCAGCATTTTTAACGTGTGTGTGTGTCTATATATATATATATATATATATATATATATATATATATATATATATATATATATATATATATATATATATATATTGATTTAAGAATATAATGCGTACATATGTTTGATTTCAGTGTGTGTGTGTTTATATTTAAATTTACGATTTATTTAAAATATATATGATTTAAATTTGAATATTGGATTTAAGTGAAATAATAATATAATATACATCTTGTCTAAATTTTATCTCAAGCTAATTTGATCCATTCCCATCGATTTCTGTATCATATTCTATTCGTCAAATTCGCGCCAATTTTTCTTTGCTTGGATTCGTAAATCAAATTTCAACGTCCGTATCCATGTGTGTGCTCGTATCATCTTCGGTACTCTCTAGCCTCGGAAGGTGAGCAATCACTCATGATTAACGTTCTTATATTTGTTAAATTTGATTTCAATTGAAACGACAAATGAAATCTGCTACTGTAGCTATTTAAATTGTTATATAATATGCTATTATATGTAACTGTTCAACTATGAGATGTGACACCATATCCTGTTGCTTATATTATATTGTTATTGATGATATATATGCCTGTTATATTCATATCTATTATCACTCTGCAAGTTCCCCATTAGTAAAGAATTCACTATAGTTTTAAATGATACATACCCGAAAGGACTTTAGAATAGGAGAAAATCGTCATGAGTTGAAATGATAGACCCAAGCGATTTTCATTTGCATTGAATTTGGGATTGCGGGTTGAAATGATATATACCCGTATATAATAAATTACGGATTGAAATGATAAATATCCGTACCACTTGACCACGGGACAGAAAGTTATGTACAAACACCGTTAGTCTATATATAAATATTTTGAAACGATTTTTATGGTTTGAAAGGAAATATATAGGATTTTAATCCTAATTTTATATATATATATATATATATATATATGCTTTAATATAAAGTAGATTTAATAATAAACTTTAATTGAATAAAAGTTTGATTTAATTAATATTTAATATGTTTAAATATTATATTGTTAAATAGATTTCAATGATTTGTATAAGTTAAGGGAGATAAAGTTGAATTGACTGGGATTGTATTTAATTAAGAATTTTATCTAATTAAATCGGTTTGAAAACTATTGAATTTGAAATTTTAAAGATATGATCTTATAACTTGATTTTTATTTAAGAAATGTAAAGAATATTTTACGTTTAAATAAATTGAAGGAAATATTTAGAAAAAAATGTAAATTAAAATTATTTAAATGATATTGAATTTACTATGTAGATATTTCAAGACTAAATCATAACGGAGTTAAATCAAGACCTATTTCAAATTATTAAATTTAGTTTGAAACATTGAATATTAAAAGCTTTGGAAAATATTGAAATTTAAACGGTTTATTTTATGTTTCAAATATGTGTTTGAAATCGATATAATTAGAAATTGTTTATATAGAATCAGAATTGAATTGAAATTGTTGAATTGAGATTTAATAAAATTTGAATGTGGAAGTCGAGCTGATTTTTGATGTGAATTGCGAAGTTTGAGGGAATTATAAATAATTTACTTTGTAAATTATTTTAATATATACTATTTCGGAAATAGATATGTTTGAAATGGAATATATTTTGGTTTTGAGTTATAAATTAAATTGAAATGGCCATGGTGTTATGATGACGTTTAGTTCCATGGATCCTTAGAGGATGGTTATCCCAAACATCCTTTGAGTTACTTGTATTTCACTTGATATTTCACTTGAGTTGGATTTATTGATATAAGGATGTTAATCCTGACCTGAGTGTTTTGTGTTTTGCTTTACGCTCGGGTCAGACCGAGTGATAGAGTATTTGAGACTCACCTTTGGAGTCTGGAGCTTCGTTTGGAGATCCAAATATCGATTTAGCTTTCCAGTTGATTGGTTCACAGAAGTCATCTGTTCGTACTGGAGACTTCACTGTATTTGAGATATTCTATTGTATTTTATATCTAACTTTGATGTTTATATAATAGCTTCATGAACTACTATTTATCTATTCCGCTGCATTATTTTATATTACTCTGTGTCTTTGATTCTATGGTTGATTTATTTACTGTATATGCTAAATTTTGCCAAATTTAAATTACCAATCTGATATTTTGATCAATTCAAGTCCGATGTGTGGATGCGAATGGTTGAAAATATCAAGTCGTTACAGTTGGTATTAGAGCTTTGGCTCTAGGAAAACTTAGCATATATAGTAAATTTATTTGCAGAATCACTTTCGTTCGAGCTTGAATTTCTTCCTCTTTGATTTGGTTTTCCTTTGAACTTTGGAACGTTCCCTGCGGTTCCAAAATCCATTATCTTCTCTCCCTATTCATGTTTCTTGATTCTAGAGTATCCTATAACTCCACTTCAAATGATCTCTATATGAATAAGCGATCCCGCCAAGCTTTGAATGACTTGTAAAGGGGTGAAACTTCTTTACGATTGGCATTGATTCACCGGAGATTTATGTATCCCACGGTTCAAATGCTGCTATCTCTTGTTATGCCGAATTCTATCTCTAGCGATCGAATGTCGATTTTCCTTAAAATTCTATATTGATCTTATTTTGAAATCACGGTTGACCGGTTAAGGTCGCCCACAATTTATGTAAGTATATCCATCCTCTATTTTAAAATTTAACTATCTCATCTTTGATCGAGCCTACCTTCAAATCAAAATTCTATCTCACTAGAGTTCCTCTAGTTTGAAACTCTATCTTTGTTTTGAAATCCAGTCTTGAATCATCCTTTAAAATAAATGGGGTCTTTTGTATTTAGAAATTGTTTTATATATTGAAATTATTATTTTGATAAGTATGATTTTATTCAATATATTAAAGTGAATATGTTTCCGATAAGGATTATATAGCTTTTAAAAATAAGAATTTGAAATTTCGAAAGGATTTGGAATTTTGAAATTTGTATAGGAAATTTACTTATATAAAAATGATTTATAATTGAAGGGTTTTGAATTGGAAATTCGAGGAGTTGAATTCCGGTGTTTTGAAATTTGTTTTAAGATATTGAAAATATATAATAATATGATTTGAAAGTATTTTCCGAATAAGAACTATTTCAAATGACTTCAAATGAGTTTCAATGATTTCAAATAAATTTCAAAGAAGTCTTCAAGAAAATAGAAGTCCAGAACTCACTTATGTCGTTGGAAAATAACTTCGGTGACGAGTGCATGCATCATCGACATTGATTTTCGAGTTTCAGAGTGGGGGAGAGGCCACTTTAATAGCTTTGCTATGCGAGTGATTTTGTGAAACCAATTTTGATTTCAAATTCCGAAGGATGATTTGATTTGCGAAAGTTATATGTATATATTTGAAACAATTTGAAGTGAACCGGTGTTCAGTCCTCGAGTTTCGAATTTGTTTTGGTATGACCCTATATATATTGAAATTGAGAACCTTGTTTTACTAAATACTTTGATTTGTGAGTTATTGAACTTATATAAAATTGATTTGTATAATTATGAAGTTGATTTGAAAACTATTGATTTGGAAAGATACTCAATTTAAAATGAGAAATCTTATATAATCGAAGTCCATATAAGTGTGATTTGATATACTATTGATTTTGGAAAGTATTCGATTTGAAAATGGAATCTTATATAAAATGGACTTTATATAAGTATGATATTTGCAAGTGATTTGAAAAGGTACTATATGATACATATTTTCGAAATAAAGATATGGAAAGTGCCTTTTACTTGATATCCGCTTTGTGGCCACATTGTGGATTCATTCTATCGATATTATTCTCTCTGATTTTGGTTTTTCGGATGTGATACTCGAGTGTCCTGCCATGGCGTAACCCATGGTCGTTTTTTTGGGTAGCGTAATTCGCAAGGCAGAGACTGCTTAAAGGGTACAGATGTTTCTTGGGGGATTCAGGCGTAACCATTGTTATGTATCCTGCGTTCTACAGTTTTGTTGTGGTGGCGTAATCCGCAAGGCAGAGATTGCTTAAGGATTACAGATGTTTCCTGGGGAATCCAGGTGTAACCATTGTTATGTATCGTGCGGTCCATAGTTTTGGTAATCATGGCGAAATTCACAAGGCGGTGACTGCTTAAAGGTACGAATGTTTGTTGGGGGATCCAGGCGTAACCATTGTGTATCTGCGATCCAGGTGATTTGTTTGGATTGATACTTTCCATATCGGTTTTGATGGTTTTTCAAGTATTTTTCACTGGGTGTTGAAACAGGTCTACTATGTACTTGAAGAATTTTAGCTTTGCGCCTGATCAACGCATGGCCAGAGTCTGCAAGAACGAGGATAAACTTGTCGAAACATAGAGTTATAAAAGTATTTTATTATAAAAGTATTTTATTTTATTATAAAAGTATTTTATTATAAAGGTATTTTATTATAAAAGTATTTACAATAAAGAAATACTGTACTTATATTTGAAATTGAAATTCTTGTGGTTTTTAATTAATTATTCGTGCCCGATACTATTCTTTTGAATCTACCTTATCTGCTCAGCTCTATTTATTCACCCATCATTTGTTTTCTGAATCTACCTTCTTTTCCCTTTTTGAATACGTCGTCTGAAACATTGTTTATTTATATACTACATGGTTAATAGAAAATTATTAATATTTTAGAAGTCATTAATTAAGTAAAACATGTATAAAGTAGATGATTATTGATTTATTAATAATATTTGAAAAGTATCTTGAGAAAAAATTAATAAATTTATGAATTATAGATTTAATGTTTTCAATAACCTCTTTGTAAGTATAAGTAATGATGTAAATAATTATTTTCAAATAGTTTTCGTATATTTATAAAGGTGTTATTTGTAACGACCCACAAATTCGATTCCCTTGAGTCAACACTATTCTACATCAATCAACTCAAGATGAACAGAAATACGAACCATTTGGGTTAAAGAAGAAGAGGTAGAAGAAGAAAGTAGAAAACAACATCAGAATCTTACCATCGCAGCGGGATAATTTATAATAGATAATAACAGATCTTTACACAAAAGAAAACTATATCTGTATTATATATATACATCATCAGAATACATCATCAGAGCTCAACAACATCAATAACATACAACTGGACAATCATATAAACTTGTCCTCAAAACTGAATACATAGCGGAATAATAATCAAGTACGGCAGTACGTATCGCCATCTAGCTCGTCTCCTGAGCTCCACAGCAACATATCCTGTATTCTATAATACTCGGTCTAACCCAAGCATTATAGTTAACTAACACTTGAGTCAGTTTGAAATACCAGCATGATAAAACCACACTCCACTTGATTATTAAAGTTTCAAAATCCTTTGAAAATCAAAAACATCTCGTAAGACCATGCCACAAATAAACATGCCGGGTTTTTACCTTACGATAGCCAAAACACATTTTATTAAAATTCTCTGATATTATAATAGTGTCTATAGAAAGTAAAATAGAATCTAGGGTAAATGCTTGCATCTCACGTTTCAGCAATAGTTGGGCACAATCAAAACCGTACAGGCGCGTAAGGAGAATGGATTTCCAATTAATGACTAGGCACTGGGGTACCACCTATCAAGGTACCTGGTCAAGATCAGCATATCGAGGATCACTCCCGGCCCTCTGCAACACAAGACTGGGACTACCCCTTATTGGATAATCCCGAGTAAGATCACCCCACGGTTGGGATCAGCAACCGCACCACTAAGCCGAATAAAAAGGGACATCTAGATAGGGATGACCTCACCCTAATGGGTGCTACCCACCTAGCCTTGATGCATAACCCCTGATTTTCAGCCACCCCGGTTTGATGAGGCTTGAGGCTAAGCGTTACCTTTTAGAACATATCCCTTAGAATGTTCATCGCCTACATGACGATGTTCTGAAAGCATTCATCCATACAAGTCCGTTTCGGGTTCGAATGGAACCGAAGGCACTACTCCTACTACATCCATTTTGGAATCATCCTCAGGATTAGTAGCGACTAGCCCTTACACTTCACTGCTCCATCTTCGACTCCGAACTCGTCTTCCTCACGAAAACGTACAAATCGGATCGAAGTGGTTTTCGAGATATTAATCCCGATCCGGTCTCTTCGAAACGATCAGCGCATTGGCCAATATTGATAGTCGGTTATTTAACTATCAATTAACATTCACAAACAACCATCAGCATAAATAATTTCACCAAATTATTTCTTAATCTCAAAATATCTTCACAAGATATATTTTCATTTTTCAAACCTTTTTGAAAACAATTTTCAAGCCATACTCTTCTCATAGAATAAATTCCCAAATATTTATTTCCACTGAAAACACCAAGCACAAAAACTTTAGATTTTTAAAATAATTTAAAGCAATTTATTATAAAATATACTTTAAAACAATTAAATTTAGAAAAAATAACTTTAATACTTTATTTGAAATATATACTTTAAGAATATTTAAAATAAGACTACTTATAAAATATAAATCTAGATTTTTTTTCTTTTTAAAACAAAATACCAAGTCACATTTAAATAATTACTACGATAATAGATATGAAAAATACCTGCTTCAGAATTTAAACATTTAGAAGTAATAAATTTTCTAAAACATGCTCTTTAAAACAACACTAAAGCCTTCAACTTATATAAAAAAGTTTACTTTGAAAACGAACTTGGCTATCCAGGGAAATATACTTCTCTTCACATCCACTAAAAATAAATCACTATTTATTTTTAAACAAATTTTCCCATTTCTTTAATAAATTCCCATCATGAATTTATTCTTCAAATATCCACTTATATATTACTTCACCTTTATAAACCCAGTTTATAAATTCCAAAGTCTCACTTCTCTTTTAAAAATCTCGGTTTTACACACTTAAATCAATCCCCAAACTGATTTCCAATTTACTTCACTTTTTAAATAAATTTCCTTACTTAATTTATTTATTCCAAAATCCATCAACTTCAGATTTAATTTCTTTATTATGATTTAAAAATTTTGTTAACCGAAATTACCAATTTCATATTTCCCAAATTTCTTCTTTATCCTTTCAAATAAATTCAAACCTTGAATTTCAAAATAAATTCTTTATTTCTGGAAATAATATCACTTGAGTTTAAAATTCATTATTTCTCTATTTATTCGAAATCCCTTTTTCATACCTGGAATTTATTAGGATTTAGAAATCACTTTTATTCTTTTCCAATTCATTCTTATTTTTATTCAATTCTTTATAATTATTTCACTAAAAAATTCACTCCTTTATTTTCTTTTCAAAAATTCTAATTATATTATTTTGATAACTCAGTTCAGCGAAATATTTTAAAATCAACCATAGTATCCAACATTTCCAATTATCAATATAATTCATCACAGGATAGCAAATAATTATATTACAGAATATTTTAACAAATCTAAATATTTTGAGGAATCCAGTTGGATCCCTCCAACCTGTTTTCCTGCATCCGCAGATGTTAGCATAATAAAATACCAATTCCACTTCAAGGTGGAATATCGCGGTATGCGGGTTTAATATAATGTCATCCACTATTATGCAGCACATAGGGTCTCATCCACTACATAATGCGAGAAATCAATCACTCCAACATATACTATATACTACTTTATACAATATAGCACATCAAATCAATTTAATCAATCAACCAATTATTTAAATTTAACTATTTAAATTTAAATAACCCAGATAAGTGAGATTAACTCACCTTTGATTTTTAACTTCGCAATCCGATCCACACCGGCTTGATTCTTCACGATTTTTTTGACCTTGCATAAATATTATAAGGTTTTATTAATATTTGAATTAATCGAACAATTTATTTACTTTTTAATAAACTTAATTAGCTAATAATTTAACTAACAATTTTAAATTCTTTTAAACCAATCTTCTTTTAATAAATATTTTTAGTGACTAAATAATTAAATCAATTTATTAAACAAATTAATCACCTTATACATTATTTTAAAACAAATTAGAAGATCAAAATGTATACTTGTTTTATTTTTGAAACTTCTTATATATATATATTTATAAAAAAAGCTGTAGACTTTTAATAATCCGACCTTTCCATAAATTCCTTTCTCTACCAAGATTACATATATATTTTACTATTTTTACCTATATATATGTTAAATTAAATTAGGATTATCTTAATTAATTTTTTTTAAAACCTCTTGATGTATACAAATTTTTTCCTTTTTACTGTACATTATCTTCCTAATACATATACATGTATTTTAAAAATAAAATCTTGGTTTTGAAATTTCCCTTTCTGCCTATATATAAAATTCCAATCTATATGTAAATTAGATTTAAAACCCAAACAGAAAAACCTACCTCACTGCCAAAATCCCTCGTGTGCTCGACTTCATTTCCAAATCATATCCCATATCACAGCAATCCAAGTCGAAATTGCCGAGTTCTCCTCACCCTCCAGGCGCGAGCCCCCATCGGCTCCTCCACATGTTGCCGCGATTCATATGCTCACGTACAAGTCTAAGAATCGACAATGAACAACACATTCGCCCATTCCCAGTCGTGCTTGCTCGAGAGCAGGGTGATGCTCCTCTCCCTTCCCATCGCGACCGAAACGCAAGCAATCGAAACCTAAGTCGTGATCTCTTCTGTCGCCTCCTGGACTTGTTCAAATCGCCTTATTTCATTTTTTTTGTGAACATCGTATCAAACTTTGATTCCATTGGACCGGAGAAAAATCGAAAGAGGGAGAAGAATAGTTCGGCCATTTTTTTATTTTGTTTCTGTTCGATTTGGAAGGAAGAAAAGGGCTGGGATTTATAAAAGGAGACTTGTGTTTTTATTTATTTTCTCGATCTGATGCATGGATTACAAAGGAAGGAGAATGAAAGACATGATGGAGTGGTCGCGTGTACGGGTGGGGGACAGTGATTTTAGGGAAGTTGCAGGGATTTGAAAGAAAGGCGGCTGAATGTTGGATTGAATGGGAACATACATATAATTTAAATTCAAATTCAAAACGTCTCGATTTACATAGCTTAAAATCGTGAACTCCTATTGAGACATGCCGCTAAGCGTTTATAATGTTATACCCTTATTTCGAATGCAATGGAAAAGGTTTCGAGTCCTAATTCGATCGTATGGAGAAGATAGCTTTTTGAACCCAGTTATTATATTAAATTTTGATTTAATTTCAACACGTTTACTTATCGTACGGCCAAATAATCACTCCAAACACTACGAAAATTGAAATCCGATAAGGAGCTGGTTTCGTCGAATTCCTAGATTGTGCCTCGGAATGCTATTTTTAAATATTGATTTAAAGATAAAATTTCAAAACTTAACAAAACACTTCCGAATCAAATTTTAAGACTTTTACTATCTCCAATACTATCGATATAATTTTTATAAGCCTTTAAATTATTTTAAACAGGCTTAGAATTTCAGATTCAACAATTTACCAAATTATAGTTTATTAAATCCAATAACTTAGTTGCTAAATAATAATAATATTTGAATTCAAGTTAAAAATTAACCTTTAAATAAATTAAATATTCCAATTTCAAATGTCTAAAAATTTCGGGTCGTCACATTCCTCCCTCCTTAAAAGAATTTCGTCCCCGAAATTGCTGGTTAAGAAGAATGGTCCACAACCCGTTAACTATTTTCCCTAAAACCATTCAGTTTCAAACACTTCATAAAACAATCTTTTTATTAAAGACACATTATCACCCTTACTAACTTTCCAAACCCATCCATAGATTACCAACAATATTATCCCCTTGATAATTCAAATAGTTGAAACCAAATTTTAAACTATCAAAATTTTATTCAAAATGGTTTCTAACTCCTTAAATTTCCGAAATTTTTGCCAGCGTCTCTTTTGCGCGGCTAGCTCAGTACAACTACAAAATGCCTCTACGGGCTCCTAAATTCCAAAAGAAAACAAAACGCCAAGTGGCTAGATCAAAAAACCAATCAAATTTCATACAGAAATTTAAACACTTATCTTTTTGTCGAGCAATTCAAATTTATCTTTTGAATTCAAAAATCCCAATTTTCTCACTTGCTTTTTAATACTTGTATATCCAATTTAACCATATCCAACTACAGATTCCAAAATCATTTTATACACTTCTTTACAAAATTTTCAATATTCATTCCATTTATAGTTGATTCATATCATTATTTAAATTAGTTTCATCCACTAATTTATCTCAATTTCCAATTAGAAATTGTTTTGTCGCTAACAAATTTTTTTCCCAAAAATTTTTCTAACTCCCAAAATTTTCGAATTTTTTTAGCAGAGTCTCCTTTGTACGGAGGAGCTTTTGCAATTTGACAAGAGATATAAATATATATACATCGAACCACACGGTCAGAAAAACAAAAACAGTTCATATTTCCTATTTTTATTGCGCAGGCGTACCTTTATTTAGCATTTTTGAGCAAACGGCTTATTATTTTAACAATTTGCGCGATCAAATCCAGCCCAACTGCTTCCTTGAACCTGTACTTACTCAATTTAAATATGTAAGTATAAAATATATGCAATTTACTAATATTTCACTTATTTTAATATAGCTAACACATAAATTTCACATATAATGCATGTTATATAATTTCCATAAGCACATGCAAGGTTTCGACACTTATTACAATTGCTTACAACCAATTCTCAAACCATTCCATTCAGTTTAAGTGATTTACAACTTACTCGCTTATATTTAATTCATTCTAAGCAAAACAAACTCATATTCATTCCAATTTATTTCAAAATTATCCTATTTCACTTCTAATAACTCATAGGATTTTATCTAATCTCGTTTACATCAAACGACCCATTTTCTTATGCAATTTGACAATATTCATGTGAATAAATAATTACTTAAGCTTATAACCATTTTAAATTGATTCCAACTCAATTTATATTTAATTTCATTCCATTTTAAATCATTCACAACCATTTTATTTAGCTCGACACATTCCATTTCAATTTTATTACTATTTAATTTTATTCACGATCCATTCATTTGCGTTTCATTTCTTATCCGCATTCATTTCATTCAACCATCCTCCATTTCTTTTTGCAATAAGTTCTATTTCCATCTTTCATTTGATTCTTATTTAATTGAATTCCATGTAATTCAGTTAGCCCGTCCATTTAATTTTAATCCACCTTCTCAATTTATCAAAATAATGTCCGAGCATATACTTAACTCATTTATACTCGAATTGGATTTTATTTGTAACTCAAATCATTTCTATTATAATCCAATTTCATTTTATTTTTACAACATCTCCACTTAATTTAATTCATTTTCAATCCAAGTCGAATTCTATTTATAATTCGAGTTTATTTCCAAAATTCATTATTAACTTACAATCCATTTTATTTAACTGAGTTAAATTTTATTAACATACTCTATCAATAATTTATTTAGCTTAAGTCAATTAAATTTTATTTCTTTCAAATCACCATCAACTAAATTTTCCACAATTTAATTTCTCCATCCAATTCAATTCTAATTTATTTTATTTTTTAATTTTTTTTGTTTTCCCATTCAATCGCAATCCATTTAAGTTTCAAAATTTTAATTTCTTCACTTTATTCCAAGTTGAATTTTATTTTCACTTGATTAAACCCAACCCAATATCATTAAACTTAGTTTAAGTTGACTTCAATTCAACTCTCCTCCATCTATTTATAATTTAATACTTGATTTTTAATCTAAAAAATTACTTCATTTAATTGTCTTAAGTTAAATTTATTTTATAATTCAAGTTTGGATTTTTGTTTCATTTTCCAAAACATCAAACAATATTTATTTTGGGTTCTCTATTCCCCTTTTCAATTTTATAAGTCACAACTTATTATTTTACACATTTCCATTCATTCTAGTCTTGAATATATTCATCTTTTATTTTTAATTCAAGATTTACGCTTATTTAGAACCCAAGCATATTTTATTCCAAGGATTTTTATTTCTTTTATAAGTTATTCTAATTTATTTATTCCAATCCAATTCTTATCCAACTTATTTCTTATCCTACTTCCATTCATTTAAGTAAGGATCTAATTCCATTCAATATCACCTATAACTCAACTGAATTTTTATTCCAACATTCAAAGCTCACATTTTCCTTCCTTATTTAAAAATCATCTCAACTTTGCAAGTTTATAATTTACCTCATCAAGATTTTCAATTCAAATAAGGAATCAGGATTTTTAAACACCCGACTTTTGGTTTCAAATCATTTGAAATCACCATTATCTCAAAATCACGTTTTTCATAAATTTTAAACCAATCCTGGTTTTTATTTCCAACAAATTCCCATTGAAAAACAAACTAATTCTTCTGAACAAATCAATTTGACAGCAATCCGTCACTTAGAAACTCTAAAATGAACATCGATGATTCTACAGTCATCACCGAAATTATTTTCCAACGACTGAAGTGAGTTCAATGCTATATCCCTTCCCAAAATTTATTTGAAACAATTTCCTTCCAGAAATACCTCCAAAATAATAATGCTATTATTTATCTTCAAAACACTTCGAAAAACACTTCCAAAATCTCCGGGATTTTAAATTTTCAAATCTGATTTAAGTCAAATTTTAACTATAATTCATTTGTATAATTTATGCTCATACAATTTTTTCCATTTGATTTTACAAGTCATTCCAATTTTTATAATCTTATTTTTTTAAAATATTATCATTCAAAAATCCAAGTTATGTAAAAAATTAAGAAAAAATTTCTTTTATATCAAAATATATTTTGGGTAAAATTATTTCATTCACCCACCTTTAAAACAAAACTGTGTCAATTTATCGTGTCAAGTGTTTATAAACTCTTCTCGAATAGCGGTCAACTTACTCGATCAGAAATCATATTCCACCTAACAAATAAGTCAACACAATATTAAAAAAGTTTATATTCACTAACAAATACGCGTTCATATCTATTAATACGCTCAAACTCGTTCTAGAGTACTACAGACTCCATTTTCAATGAGTAATCCCCAACAGAGCCAAGGTTACCACCAACCTAAGCTCTGACACCAAATGTAACGACCCGCAAATTCGATTCCCTTGAGTCAACACTATTCTACATCAATCAACTCAAGATGAACAGAAATACGAACCATTTGGGTTAAAGAAGAAGAGGTAGAAGAAGAAAGTAGAAAACAACATCAGAATCTTACCATCGCAGCGGGATAATTTATAATAGATAATAACAGATCTTTACACAATAGAAAACTATATCTGTTTTATATATATACATCATCAGAATACATCATCAGAGCTCAACAACATCAATAACATACAACTGGACAGTCATATAAACTTGTCCTCAAAACTGAATACAAAATGGAATAATAATCAAGTACGGCAGTTAGTATCGCCATCCAGCTCGTCTCCTGAGCTCCACGGCAACATATCCTATATTCTATAATACTCTATCTGACTCGAGCATTATAGTTAAATAACACCCGAGTTAGTCTGGAATACCAGCGTGAGAAAACCGCACTCCACTTGATTATTAAAGTTTCAAAATCCTTTGAAAATCAAAAGCATCTCATAAGACCATGCCATAAATAAACATGTCGGATATTTACCTTACGATAGCCAAAACACTTTTTATTAAAATTCTCTGATATTATAATAGTGTCTATAGAAAGTAAAATAGAGTCTAGCTGAAATGCTTGCATCTCACGTTTCAGAAATAGTTGGGCACAATCAAAACCGTACAGGTGCTAAAGGGAATGGATTTCCAACTAGTGACTAGCTACTGGGGTACCACTTGTCACGGTTCCTGGTCTAGATCAGCATACCGAGGATCACTCCCGACCCCCTACAACATAAGACCGGGAATACCCCTTACTGGATAACCCCAAGTAAGATCACCCCACGGTTGGGATCAGCAAACGCACCATTAAGCCGAATAAAAAGGGACATCTAGACAGGGATGACCTCACCCTAATGGGTGCTACCCACCTAGCCTTGCTGCATAACCCTTGATTTTCAGTCATTCCGGGTTGATGAGACTTGAGGCTAAGCATAATCTTTTAGAACATATCCCTTAGAATGCTCATCGCCCACCTGACGATGTTCTGAAAGCATTCGTCCAAACAAGTCCGTTCCGGGTTTGAACGGAACCAAAGGCACTATTCCTACTACATCCATTTTGGAATCATCCTTAGGATTAGTAGCGACTAGCCCTTGCACTTCACTGCTCCATCTTCGACTCCGAACTCGTCTTTCTCACGAAAGCGTACAAATCGGATCGAAGTGGTTTTCGAGAAATTAATCCGATCCCGGTCTCTTCGAAACGATCAGCGCATTGGCCAATATTGATAGTCGGTTATTTAACTATCCATTAACATTCACAAACAGCCATCAGCATAAATAATTTCACCAAATTATTTATTAATCTCAAAATATCTTCACAAGATATATTTCCACTTTTCAAACCTTTTTGAAAACAGTTTTCAAGCCATACTCTTCTCATAGAATGAATTCCCAAATATTTATTTCCACTGAAAACGCCAAGCACAAAAATTTTAGATTTTTAAAATAATTTAAAACAATTTATTATAAAATATACTTTAAAACAATTAAATTTATAAAAATTTACTTTAATACTTTATTTAAATATATACTTTAAGAATATTTAAAATAAGGCTACTTATAAAATATAAATCTAGATCTTATCTTTTTAAAACAAAATACCAAGTCACCTTTAAATAATTACTACAATAATAGATTTGAAAAATACCTACTTTATAATTTAAACATTTAGAAGTAATAAATTTTCTAAAACATGCTTTTTAAAACAACATTAAAGCCTTTAACTTATATAAAAAAATTTACTTTGAAAACATACTTAGCTATCCAGGGAAATATACTTCTCTTCACATCCTTTAAAAATAAATCACTATTTATTTTTAAACAAATTTTCCCATTTCTTTAATAAATTCCCATCATGAATTTATTCTTCAAATATCCACTGATATAGTACTTCACCTTTATAAACCCAGTTTATAAATTCCAAAGTCTCACTTCTCTTTTAAAAATCCCGGTTTTACTCACTTAAATAATCCCCAAACTAATTTCCAATTTACTTCACTTTTTAATAAATTTCCTTACTTACTTCATTTATTCCAAAATCCATCAACTTCAGATTTAATTTCTTCATTATGATTAAAAATTTTGTTAACTGAAATTACCAATTTCATATTTCCCAAATTTCTTCTTTATCCTTTCAAATAAATTCAAACCTTGAATTTTAAACTAATTTCTTTATTTTTGGAAATAATACCACTTGAGTTTAAAATTCATTATTTTTCTGTTTATTCAAAATCCATTTTTCATACCCGGAATTTATTAGGATTTAAAAATCACCTTTTCATACCCGGAATTCATTAGGATTTAAAAATCACTTTTATTATTTTCCAATTCATTCTTATTTTTATTCAAATTCTTTATAATTATTTTACTTAAAAATTCACTCCTTTATTTTCTTTTCAAAAATTCCAATTCTATATATTTTGATAACTCAGTTCATCGAAATATCTAAAAATCAACCATAGTATCCAACATTTCCAATTATCAATATAATTCATCACAGGAGAGCAAATAATTATACTACAGAATATTTTAGCAAATCTAAATATTTTGAGGAATCCAGTTGGATCCCTCCAACCTGTTTCCCTGCATCCACAGATGTTAGCACAATAAAATACCAATTCCACTTCAAGGTGGAATATCGCGGTATATGAGTTTAATATAATATCATCCAATATTATGCGGCGCATAGGGTCTCATCCGCTATATAATGTGGGGAATCAATCACTCTACTATATACCATATACTACTATATATAATATAACACATCAAATCAATTCAATCAATCAACCAATTATTTAAATTTAACTATTTAAATTTAAATAACCCAGATGAGTGAGATTAACTCCCCTTTGATTCTTGACTTCGCAATCCGATCCACACCGGCTTGATTCTCTACGATTTTTTTGACCTTGTATAAATATTAAAAGGTTTTATTAATATTCGAATTAATCGAACAATTTATTTACTTTTTAATAAACTTAATTAGCTAATAATTTAACTAATAATTTTAAATTCTTTTAAACCAATCTTCTTTTAATAAATATTTTTAGTGACTAAATAATTAAATCAATTTATTAAACAAATTAATCACCCTATACATTATTTTAAAACAAACTAGAAGATTAAAATGTATACTTATTTTATTTTTGAAACTTCTTATATATATATATTTATAAAAATAAGCTGTAGAATTTTAATAATCTAACCTTTCCATAAATTCCTTTCTCTTCCAAGATTACATATATATTTAACTATTTTTACCTATATATATTTTAAATTAAATTAGGATTATCTTAATTAATTTTTTTTTTAAACTGCTTAATGTATACAAATTTTTCCCTTTTTACCGTAAATTATCTTCCTAATACATATACATGTATTTTAAAAATAAAAGCATGGTTTTGAAATTTCCCTTTCTGCCTATATATAAAATTCCAATCTATATATAAATTAGATTTAAAACCCAAACAGGAAAACCTTACCTCACTGCCAAAATCCCTGGCGTGCCTGACTTCATTTCCAAATCATATCCCATATCACAGCAATCCAAGTCGAAATTGCCGAGTTCTCCTCACCCTCCAGGCGCGAGCCCCCGTCGG
This sequence comes from Allium cepa, assembly GCA_030765085.1. Taxonomy (NCBI): domain Eukaryota; kingdom Viridiplantae; phylum Streptophyta; class Magnoliopsida; order Asparagales; family Amaryllidaceae; genus Allium; species Allium cepa. The sequence goes on from CM060932.1 coordinate 1,035,834,681, forward strand.
CTCCTCCACGTGTTGCCACGATCATATGCTCACGTACAAGTCTAAGAATCGACGATGAACGACATGTTCGCCCATTCCATGTCGTGCTTTCTCGAGAGCATGGTGACGTCCCTCTCCCCTCACATCGCGACCGAAATGCAAGCAATCGAAACCTAAGTCGTGATCTCTTCTGTCATCGCCTGGACTTTTTCAAATCGCCTTATTTCATTTTTTGTGAACGTCGAATCGAACTTTCATTCGATTGGACCGGAGAAAAATCGAAAGAAGGAGAAGAATAGTTCAGCCATTTTATTATTTTGTTTCTATTCGATTTGGAAGGAAGAAAAGGGATTCGGGATTTATAAAAGGAGACTCGCGTTTTTATTTATTTTCTCGATCTGATGCATGGATTACAAAGGAAGGAGAATGAAAGACATGATGGAGTGGTTGCTTGTACGAGTGGCGGACAGTGATTTTAGGGAAGTTGTAGGGATTTGAAAGAAAGGCAGCTGAATATTGGGTTGAATGGGAATACATATATAATTTAAATTCAAATTCAAAACGTCTCGATTTACGTAGCTTAAAATCATGAACTCCTATTGAGATATGCCGCTAGGCGTTTATAATGTTATACCTCTATTTCGAACACAATGAAAAAGGTTTCGATCCTAATTCGATCGTATGGAGAAGATAGCTTTTTGAACCCGGTTATTATATTAAATTTCGATTTAATTTCAGCGCGTTTACTTATCGTACGGCCAAACGATCACTCCAAACACTACGAAAATTGAAATCCGATAATAATACAATATTTCAGATCCAATAGAACTGGTTTCGTCGAATTCTGAGACTGTGCCTCGTAAGGCTATTTTTAAATATCTATTTAAACGATAAAATTTCAAAACTTAACAAAACACTTCCGAATCAAATTTTAACACTTTTACTATCTCCAATACTATCGATATAAATTTTACAAGCCTTTAAATTATTTTAAATAGGCTTAGAATTTCAGATTCAACAACTTACCTAATTACAGTTTATTAAATCCAATAACTTAATTGCTAAATAATAATAATAATTGAATTCAAGTTAAAAATTGAACTTTAAATATATGAATAAAATAAATATTCCAATTTCAAATGCCTAAAAATTTTGGATCGTCGCATTATTTAAACATATAAATGGTATTTATAAAGGAAGCAAGAAATTATACAAATGGGTTTTGAAAAGTATTAAAGTATTAAAGATAATTGATTTGCAACTAAAGTTTTTAGATGAATATTTCAAGGAAAATTTATATAGTTTTAAAATTAATTATTTATCCTTGTCTGTCAATCTATTTTTCTTTCTGGTTGTTTCTATTCTTCCACCTTCTTCTTTTTCGGAGACGAAAAGTTTTGAGTGGGGGAGAGTGTAACGTGTGAGAAATGCGGATTAAGGATCTTAAGGCTAAGGATAAACACTAGAGGGGGGTGAATAGTGTTTTAGAGAACTGTTAAATCTTTTTGAGTTTTTGTTAATTTAAACACAAATGTATGCAATATTCATACACAGATATGATCACAGAATCAAACACAAATGCAAATATAAAGTAAAAGCAGTAAGGGAAAGAATACACCGGATTTTATACTGGTTCGGAGTTACCCTACATCCAGTCCTGCACACAAGTACGGATTTCCTTTCCAAAACAATCTTTACAATTACACTCTCGATTTCAAGGCTACGAGGTACACCCTCCAGAATCACAATCCTCTGGGTAGAGATACTTGTTTTTCCGGGCAACAAGTTCACCCAATTGATTTCACAAGGCTACAATCACACCTTATCTCGCTTGATTGATTTTCAAGTCTACAATCACACCTTTTCTCGCTATATTGATTACAAAAATCCTATAACTCTGAATGGCACTGAGGATCTTGTTGAGATAGTGATAGAGAATCAAACCAGAGATAATCTAGTTAGATTCAATGTTGATTTCGTTAGAGTAATGATAAGAATTTGTATATAGAAATGTGGAAGAAGAAGAGGAGTAAAAAACCAAAAAAACTGAATTAAAATTCGTCGAAACTAACCCCTATTTATAGAAGAACAACAGCCATGTCCATTCGTGAAGAGTTACGACGAATAGACACTTCTTTTGAAATTTAAATTTTTAACTCAACTGACACCATGTCGACATAGGGTACTTGAGTATGTCGACATCCCAAAGGAATTTTTGGTGTTTTGATTTTCTTTGAAAGTAACCTTTATTTTATATTAAAACTATTTTAAACTTTATAAATATACTTGACTATAATTAAAATACATAAGTAAATATAAAGAATAATACATACAAAATTTTACTATAATTTTATATTTAAAATCTAAGTATAAATATTTAAAAGTTAAATATATTATATTTAAAAGATAGTTTAAAAACAAGAATAATTTGATTTTGAAATTAAAGATTATTTTGAGGCTAAAAGTATTTGAATCAGGATAGATGTTTTTTGATGCTTTTAAAAGGAAGGTTTTGAAATCATTTTGAAAAAAAAGATATAATTTTGAAAAATCATTTTGAATAAAAAGTTAGCGGATACAAAACAATGTTCCACTAGATTTTTCGTAGGTTCCTTCCTACTTAGGGTTCCATCCCTTTAACAGGCTCGAAGTGGATTCCATTCTACGAATAAATTGGATTTTAAGATGCTAGTGCTTTTCTATGAGTTTTAACAAAATTTCTAATTAAAAAATAATAAATTACTTGAATTCTTGAACTCTTGATAATCTTGATACTCATGAGTCTTCAATCTTGATATCTTGAATCTCTATACTATACAGTCTTCATTCTTGTTACCTACATGGTTAAATCCTGCATACACATATATATCTAAAATTATAATGTTAGTATTTATATTTTTTAATTTATTCTAAGGTTGTTGTCATCAAAACCATCATCTCACGGACTAACATAACGACCCGAAAAATTTAATTGTTTTAAATAAGAAAATTTTATGAAATTTTATGAAATTTTATGAAATTTTAAACAATAAAATTTGAAAATAAAAATTTAATATTTGGAATACGTCTAATTAAACATAGCTAATGGTAAATTTTCATAATATAATATGAATGTTTATTCTCGTGTGTAAATTATATTTCAATTTAAATCCGTTAATATTTGATGATAATAAAATGTTGTCCAACGCTGAATATTTTTACACAGTAAATTTCAAAATCGTCTTCTGAGTGAGACGTCATCTTTCGTTTTTCCAAGTTTAGACGGCTATTTCTTCGTTTATCTTATTTCTGACAAATTAGCTGCATTTTCGGTACCCGCTGTAAACCGATTATTTCCCCGTCCCTTTATTTTCTACCATTTAATCAAACAATAGAATTTTATGACGAAAATTTGTTATTTCCTATGCATCCATCTTGACATAGCAAATGACAAATTTTCATCGAATAATACAGATATTCTATCGGTCGCTAGAAATTTAGTTTAAATCAGTTAATAACAGTTGAATTTAAAAGTATTCCGAAATCTAAATATGTCAATATGAGAAAATTTATTTAGAACACTCTGATTCAGACTGCGAAAACCATTTCACAAATTTCGGATGTTTTTAGCTCCGTTTAGATTTTTCCGTACGGAATAGTTACGTATATCAGTGTCCGTATCGACTTTTGATAGGATGATCGTACCACTAATATCTATATACCGTTTTGATCGTCTCGTCATGCTGATCTCTATGGTATATTTATTTCTATATTTTGAGATCCGATATGCAACAGAAATGATAAAGTACTCATTGTAATGGTACCATAAACGGTGATTTTATTCCTTCCTTCGGTTTCAAAATTTGAACGTGTTGTCCAATCAAGCAAATAATTGCTTTAAATATTTCAGCTGAATCAATGCAAGACTATTCCATTTCCTTTCCTTTTCTGTTGCTTTTAATTATTTCTTGCGTTTTACTCTGCCCAATATATTTTCAGAAGCTTACTTTTAGATCTGCATTTCACTTCTTCATAAAATCTCTTCTCCTTCTTCTAGTTGGCTCTGTGACTTCATTTCAAAATAATTATGTTAAATCCTTTTCCCTACCTCTCTTTCACTTTGCTGTAGCTTGCTTGCCTCTCCTCCCTGACATCTTATCCCCTCACTTTATTTTATTGAATTTTGGCCATAGTTGAAAAAAAACAAAAAAAAGCGAAACCTCTGCCCTTCCTAATTTTGCTTGTGTCCAGCTTTGCGGCCTCTCCGACTTTGAACCGCACCACTTCCCGACATCTTGCCTTCGCCTGCTTCAACACTCCGCCACCTTCTCCGCTCCTTTCCCTCCTTGATTTGGCATGCAAACTCCACGTCAACCACCAACAAACCGACTCACTCCACCTAAACTTGCCACGTTGCCAAGCAGTTTCTGTTGTGAGGCATCCATGCGTGTGCGTGTATGTTTCAAAGCCCGTACTTGGTTTTGTAAGTTATATATATATATATATATATATATATATAACTCTATGAAAATCTGTTAGTACATTATATGGGTTAGTGTATTTTAGATATGATCTGTTTAGTAATATTTCTATATTTATAAAGTAAATTATATTATGTATATGAGGGTATAGGTTAGTTATATTGGTTTGTATATATAAGTTAGTATATGCTTAGAGTATCGGCTATTAAAGTAATGATGTTAGTTTACAATAGATTTGTAATACTGTGAGTTATATATACAAGTCTAGATTTTGGTTTATGGTATATGCATATTTAGTGTTATAACATATACATTAATTTGATAGTTAAACTTTATAGGTATGTGTTGGGAGAAAAAAAAAGTACGTATATGTTTATTTTAAAAGTGACTTTCGCACATGTATATTAAAAGAAACTGAGTTTCCTCCTTGACAGTATTAGGTGTATAACATATTATATTATATTTTTTTATTTATATTCCAGTTTCGGTGCTTGTATGCTGCTTATATTATTATTTAAGTACCCAGCATTTTTGACAAGTGTGTGTGTATATATATATATTGATTTAAGAATATAATGCATGTATATGTTTGATTTCAATGTATATATATATAAATTTAAGATTTGTTTAAAATGTATATGTATTTAAATTTGAATATTGGATTTAAGTGAAATAATAATATAATATACATCTCGTCTAAATTTTATATCAAGCTAATTTGATCCGTTCTCATCGACTTATGTTATCAGATTTTGTTCGTCAAATTCATGCCAATTTTGCTTTGCTTGGATTCGTAAATCAAATTTCAGTGTCCGTATCCATATGTGTGTGTCCGTTTCATCTTCGGTACTCTCTAGCCTTGGAAGGTAAAAAATCACTCATGATTAACGTTCTTATATTTATTAAATTTGATTTCAATTGAAACGACAATTGAAATCTGCTACTGTAGATACTTAAATTGTTATACGCTATTATCTGTAACTGTTCACCTGTGGGATATGACACCATATCCTGTTGCTTATATTATATTGTTATTGATGATATGTATGCATGTTATATTCATATTGTTATCACTCTGCAAGTTTCCTGTTAGTATAGAATTCACTATGGGTTGAAATGATACATACTCAAACGGACTTTAGAATAAGAGAAAATCGTCATGAGTTGAAATGATAGACCCAAGCGATTTTCATTTTCATTAAATTTGGGATTGCTGGTTGAAATGATATATACCAGTATATATTAAATTACGGATTGAAATGATAAATATCCTACCACTTGACCATGGGACAGAAAGTTATATACAAACACTGTTGGTCTATATATAAATATTTTGAAACGATTTTTATGGTTTGAAAGGAAATATATGGGATTTTAATACTAATTTTTTAATATATAAATATGCTTTATTATAAAGTAGATCTAATAATAAACTTTAACTGAATAAAGTCTGATTGAATTAATATTTAATATGTTTAAGTATTATATTGTTAAATAGATTTCAATGAATTGTATAAGTTAAGGGAGATAAAGTTTAATTGGCTATAATTGTATTTAATTAAGAATTATATTTAACTAAATCTGTTTGAAAACTATGGAATTTGAAATTTTAAAGATATGATCATGTAACTTGATTTTGATTTAAGAAATTTAATGAATATTTCACGTTTAAATAAATTGAAGGAAATATTTAGAAAAAAATATAAATTTAAGTTATTTAAATGATATTGAATTTACTATGTGGATATTTCAAGACTAAATCATAACAGAGTTAAATCAAGACCTATTTCAAATTGTTAAATTTAGTTTGAAACGTTGAATATTAAAAGCTTGGGAAAATATTGAAATTTAAACGGTTTATTTTATGTTTCAAATTTGTGTTTGAAATCGATATAATTTAAAATTGTTTATTTAGAATCAGAATTGAATTGAAATTGTTGAATTAGAATTGTTGAATTTAGATTTAATTAAATTTGAATGTGGAAGTCGAGTTGATTTTCGAAGTGAATTGCGAAGTTTGAGGGAATTATAAATACTTCACTTTATAAATTATTTTAATATATATACTATTTTGGAAATAGATATGTTTGAAATGGAAATGATATTTTGGTTTTGAGGTATAAATTAAATCGAAATGCCCATGGTGTTATGATGACGTTTAGTTCCATGGATCCATAGAGGATGGTAATCCCAAATATCCTTGAGTTACTTGTATTTCAATTGATATTTCACTTGAGTTGGATTTATTGATATAAGAATGTTAATTCTGACTCGAGTGTTTTGTGTTTTGCTTTATGCTCGGGTCAGGCCGAGTGATACAGTATTTGAGACTCACCTTTGGAGTCTGGAGCTTCATTTGGGGATCCAACTATCGATTCAGCTTTCAGCTTTCCAGTTGATTGGTTCAGAGAAGTCATTTGTTCGTACTGGAGACTTCACTGTATTTAAGATACTCTGTTGCATTTTATTTCTAACTCTGATGTTTATATAGTAGCTTCATGAACTACTATTTATCTATTCCGCTGTATTATTTTATATTGCTCTGTGTCTGTGATTCTGTGGTTGATTTATTTACTGTATATGCCGAGTTATGCTAAAATTAAATTAATATCTGATAGTTTGAGCAATTCAAGTCCGACGTGTGTGGATGCGAATGGTTGAAAATATCATGTCGTTACAGATTTGAAATATCGATTTTGTGTAAAAGAGATTTTGATGTAAATCATAAAGGGTATGATTTGAAAGATACTATAAGCGTATAGCATAAAGTGTTTTGAGATTGGCTCTGGGGAAAGAGGCTCTCCTATTGGAATGAACTTCATTAGGAGATCCACGGGGTGGTTCTGCCTTGAGCCCTAAAGCGGAGGCTTTAAATTGAATCCTGGGAGGAAGTCTGGACAAACTGAAGTTCCTGAGGATTATATGCAGTGGGTAGCAAATGTCGAGGGCATTGATGTCCACAGAGACATTTGGGTTATGCTGTGACGACAGTGTAACTCGATGTCACCGCGATCTACTGTGGACCATAGCAGAAGACGTGTGTGCCTTGAGAGCCAATGGTCTACGTATTATTTTTCAGTGATGGAAACGTAACATTGGTAGGCTGCAACCTATGGAGACATAGCGAAGGTCGAGAGGCCATGAGAGCCTAAGGCTACATTGGGACTTGACTGATGTAGTCTGCGACCTATGTAAGAGTGGTGAAGTTCCATTTGGCAGCGAAAATCGAGGGCGCTGATGCCTACAGTTACATGGACTTTTGCCGTGATGGCAATGTAACCCGAGATGTAACTGCGATCTATGGCGGGTTCCATGGCATAATCGAGGGGCGTAGAGTGCCTATAGTTATCTATGGATTTTGTCGGGATGGCAACGTAACCATCGGGTTAACTGCGACCATGGAGGGGGTCATGATTTCCAGAGCATTCTCACCAAAGATGTTTCCTCTATTTTCAAAAATGTTTTCTATATTTTCTCCAAAATATTTTTCCAAGTAATTTCACTAGGTGTTGGAAATGGGTTTACCAAGTACTTATAGATTTTTAGTCCTATGCTTGATCAACGTATGACCGAATTTCTGTAAGAACAAGGATGGACTTGTTGAGACATCGAGTTATAAAAGTATTTTTTATAAAAACTATTCCTGGTAACATTATATAGATTTTAAAGTGTTTTAAAAATGATCAAAGAATGATTTATCTGATTTTAAGTATTGAACAAATTCTGGCTTTGTTCCTTTTCGAGGACGAAAAGATTCAAAGGGGGGAGGAATGTGATAACCCGGATTTTGGTCATCTGATAGTTGAATAATTATCTGATTTTACTATAGGGATATTGATTTTATTTGGATAAATAAATGGAATTCTGATAATTTAGAAATATCTGGATATATATTTATAAATGAATTTAAAACTATAATAAATCTTATGATAAATTTAATTATGTTAATAGATATATGCAAAACTTTATAATAGTGAAAATTTTAAAGTATGTATATATAGGTATATAAGTGTGTGTATATATATGTATATATATGCCATGTGAAGTAGTATACATGGAAATTTGTAAAAGGTGAGGATATATATATATGAACAATTCAAATAAAAAATAATGCTTTCTAATAGTTATTTATGTGGGTAAATAGAAAGCATTTGATTTGAATTCAATGTACCAAATTTTCAAAGACTATTTTAAGTTAAAATATAACAGCTTAAGTTTAAAATAGGATTTTATAAAGATTAATACTTTCTTTGAATATATATAAATTATATATACATAAAAGTATTAAACTTAAAAATAAAAATAAAAATAAACACATAAGAGATATTTAAATATAAGTTTTAGAACATTTGAAAACATTTAATTCTTGCATTCATACATTTGTAAGAAAGTAAATATATTGACATTTGTTAGCTTGAGTATTACATGTGGCAAACTTAAAATTTCTTTTAGAATTTAATTATAAATGAATATAGAGAAACTTGGCTTTGAGATTTTTAGTTCAAACATCTTTTTTCATTTTTAAAATTTAAAAGAAACCAAAACCTGAGAAGAAACTTAAATCAAATAATTTCAGTTTTCAACTATTTCAAGATTAAAGCAACTCAGATTTAAAATCATGCAACTTCAAATCCAAATTCAAAGTTTAGGCTTTCAGTTTCCAGATCAACATCTAGTTCCAGAGCAAAAAATCAAAACTGTTCTCTTTTCTTAAGTTACAGGTGAGTAAGCAAATTCTGTTTAAAGGTTTTAAAATCAGTTTAAAGTCTAGATGCATGCAGTAATTACTTGACACAAAGTATGATTAGTGTTTGCATGTTGTCTAATATGGATTGTATGTATATGTATATGACTATATGGATGTGTCTATCTGTATACCAAGCGAATACTCTTTATTTTTACAGATTTTAAATTTTGATCAAAATTCAATATCTTCTTGCCTGATTCTTTTTAGAGATTGATATATAAATAAAACTTGTTTGTAATGACAAAATATTTGATCTAAAAGTATTTCCAGATAATATTTAAGAGTAGTTTTATCATAAAGGAAGAAGAATAGTAAAAATTTAAACATATCAAAATTTCGAATTGAAAAATTTGTGGATTCACAGATATAATTAGTTGTATTTTCAAAAACTATGATTTTTAGAAGAAGAATCATGATTTTTAAGATAGTAGTTTGAGAGAAATCATTGGTTGAACAGATTTGGGTTTACTGTCGATTGCCGGCGATCTAGGAGGCAAAGATTGTCGTGGTCGAGGCTGGTGGAAGCTGATAGTCGGGTGGTCAATGGAAAAATACCAGGTGAATTTCTCTAGCACTGTAGTGGCGAAACGAAGGTGAACTAGGGTTCATACCTGGGTTTGAGTCGTGGTTGTTCTCGAAGCAAATGCGGCGTTGTCATTGGATCGGGCGTGATCGGTCATGGAGGAAAAGGTAGGGGATGGTCAGATGAAGCTAAGGTCTTGGTGGCGTGGATGATGGTGGTCGGAGTGGTCGTCACCAAGGCGTGTTTTTCGAAGAAGTTGGTTCCAGATTGGGTTTATTTTGCTCGAATTTGATTTTGAGTTCGAACCTTTGATCTTGTGGATGGGATTGAAGGGGCTAGTCATCGGTGACTCATTGGCAATGGTAGTGGTGGTCGGAGCACCGGCGTCGTCCTGTGCACATGTACGAGTTTGTGTTGGTATCAAGTGTTCACTGTGTTGATTAAGGCATCGGGGAAGATGAATTCGGGCTCGAAGTCAATCTCATGTTTTGATCGAGAAAGGAGAGACGAGTGGTCAGCTCGAAGTGTGGCTCGAGTATTTCTGCTGTAGGCTCGAGTTCTTTATGTTAGTCATGTTTAAGATAGAGGAAATGTATAAGTTCAAAGGTTTCAAAGCAAATGTTAAAGTGTTTTCAAAGCAAAAGGAGGGATCAATTATCAAACATGTTTTGAGATTCAAAAAAAAAATTAAGTCAAAAGTTTTAAGATTTATTATTTCGATTTGAACAAGTTTATATTAGGCTAATTATTTGAATTAAATATTTAAGTGTTTCCAAATGTAATTTAATGAAGTAATTAAGTAATGGATAAAGATAAATGTTTTATCTTGAATTTAATTAAGATTTTGGGAAATTATATATTAAATAAATTATTGTAGTAATTAAGGAGAGATTAAATAATTAATAACTAATAATAATTAATTAGTTAATTGGAGATTAATTAATTGGTAATTAGAGATTAATTAATTAGTGATTAGAGATTAATTAATGTAAGTAATTAAAAATTAATAACTAAATATGATTTATTAAATGATAATTACTTAAAGGATTTAATTGTTAAGGGTTTATTAATTTAATTAATAATCAAAAGTCAAATTAATTAATAATCAAAGGTTAATTAATTGAGAATAATTAACCAATGGGATAATTACTTAATGAAAGTAATTAAAGGGAAATTACTTAATGGATGTAATTAAGAATAATTACTTAGTGTAATTAATTAAAGGATTGATTAATTAGGGAGATTAATTAAGGGTTAGTTAATTAATGAATGTGATTACTTAAAGGATAATTAATCAATGTAAGTGATCATAGAAAAATTAATTAGAGTAATTAATTAAGGATCAATGTAATAAATTATTGTTAATTAATGAGGACAATTAGAGGTTAATTAATGTGTATAGTTGAAGGATAATTAATTTGTGTAATTAATTGAAGGCTAATTACTTAATGTAATTAAAGATGATAATTAAAGGATGATTAATTAATTAGTTTGTAATAAATAAATGTTAAGTAAGTAGGATTAAAAGTGATTGAAGTAATTAATCTATTTATTTAAATTAATTGGAAATGGTGTGACTAATTAATCTTGCTTATGGATGATTGAATGATATTGAATGCCTTGGACTATTGGATATCTTTGATATTTGATTCGTGATGCTATGTGAGATAATATGTTTAGGTTGAACTGTGATAATATGGATTATCTATCTGTAATGAAGTCGCTATGTGAATATGTTACTCTAAATACGAATTGAATTGTTTTCACTTAAACAACTTGGGTTTATAATAACATTAGATTCGAAGAGATCGGGGTCGGGTATCAGCAAATACCCATAACAACTTCGATTAGTAATTTTCAGTAATTCATTAGATTGAGTTAGAATCAAATAGGCTGGAATGGGATAATTTAAGTAACTGGACCATGTAAACTAAGTTTGGTACTTATATATTGATATGTGAAATAAGTGTTGACTATAACAAGTTATGAACTTGTAGTGAAGTACGAGTTACCCCGGGTTTTAAGTAAATTTATATCTTAGTATTATATGTTAGTGGGTTTACTCACGCTAGTTTCCAGCCTGACCCGTGTGTTACTTTAATGTAATACTCGGGTCAAACCGAGTATTACAGCTTTTCAGGTTAAGACGTTCGGGAGCTCAAGATGGCAGAAACGTATGGAGTATTACCGCCGTGTATTTGAGTTTGATTTGGTTGTAGTCTAGGATAGGTTGATATAACTATCTAGTCTATTTGTAAATTGTTTGTAACTCTGATATATTGCTGTAATAGTGACAATTTCAGCTTTCTTTGTAAATGCTATTTTGTGATATTATATTTTGATCCGCTGCGAAATGTGAGATTCTGAGTTTTGTTTTCTGTTCTTCTTCTACCTCTTTTCTTCTTAACCTAACAATTTTTGATTTTCGGCAATCGGTTGCTTGGCACTTCTACAGTTGAACGTATTAGTGTCGAATACTCGAGGTCGAAAATTTTGGGTCGTTACAGGATACCTACCTTAACGAGGAATCAAAGAAGGTGCTGATAGAGGGCTAGGAAATTCTGCGAATCGAAAAGGAGCAAGAAGCTGTCGATGATGCTATGGCAGCGACTGCCAAAACGATGTCGGAGCCCCTTGTTTTCGGACCTAGCGAATCATCAAGACAGCATTACATTCAATTGGCGAGTTCTAGACCTGAAGTTTCACCACAGATTGTGCAACTATCCAAAGAAGGAGAAGGCGGTGAATATGAGATTGACATTCTCAGCCACTCATCTGATGTAGGTAACCTCCTTATTTCTCCCGAGTTTGAGAATTTTCAACTCACGCTGCAAGAGCAAGACATACTTAATGCTTTCATTTTTGATCTCATAGGTCCGTCTTCCTTACCCGCTGATCTGCCGATTTCCATGACATTCGTACCCATCGCTATTTCAACTGCTTCTGTACTCGTCTCTATAATTGCTTCGGTTTCTGTGTTCGGTTTGCAGCCAGTACCGGAGTCTAAGCAGATCACTGCATTGCATGGCTTAGATGACCCTTCTATATCATTGGAGGTTGACTTTATGGTAGCCAAAGCTCGGGAGTAGGAAGTCTTGATTGAGTAGCTGCGTAAATCCGTATAGCAACTTGTTGCCGTCAAGATAGAAAAGGTTGAAGCAATGTAGTACTCGAAGAGCCCTCGTAATTCCCGAAAGTGCAAGACAAAAAAGGAGACTTTCGAGAAGGCTAAAGAGCAAGGAGGAGATGCAGGCACCGAGGAGAAAGTCATTATTGCCGGCAGTGACACTACCCCCAATCGGGATTCGGAGGGGAAGCAAAATCTTCCAACCAAAGGCGGGATGGGAAGTGGCGGAAAGAGGAATTGAGAAGCTTGGATAGCAGTAGAGCTGATTTTTGAGGCATTTTTTTTACAAGTGCAGAGTCTGCACTTATTACTTTTGTTGCAACATCTATACTTTTATGTTGGCTGGTGTTGTGTGGATATGGCCCCTACATTTTGACCTTGTGCAAAAAAAAGTTATAAGTAATAAAATGCTGACATATTGATTGTAACTTTCCTTGTCAGCTTATTTTTTATGTACTTATGTCTATTTCGTTTGCTGCTATTTTATTTTATCTAGTCGTGTGATTACCTCCAAAATTCTTTGTTTGGAGTATAACAACACTTGTCAAGTATTTTTGTTCTTGAGCATTTCTAGTTGAGCACCGGTGTATGCCCCTCAGTTCATAGGGTTGTTTGATTCGAAGGCCTAACAAACAACCGATTGATCCGAGTTCTTGTTTATTATTGTCTTTATCAATGGACTTGATTTATGGTTCCTATCTTTGGGAACTTATAATTTGAACGACTTAATTATAGATTTATTATTGGTCGACACTTGGAATTTTCTGTCGATTTGTAGCGCTTTGTTTTTTTAGGTTCATCCCCATTACTTTTGATAATGGGAGCCGGTTGATCCTTGTTATTCCTGCAATGGACGAGTTTCTCGGTATCATTGGGTCAATTCTGGTACTTAAAAGTGTGCACGGCTTATTATTAAGTGCACGGCTTTTATAGAAGTATGCGTGGCTTTCGGGACCGATATGACCCGTCAATCTAGAATAGTTTCAAAACTTCTCAAAGTTGCCATTCTTCGGGCGACGTGAGGAATTTATGCTTTAAGAGCATGATTCCGTGGCTCGAAAAGGTAGTGCATGGCTTATGAGATGCTTGGCTTTGATTTGAGCCTTCTTGATGCTGCTGGAGCAACACTGATTCTTAGAAGGCGGGGATCGGCTTCCGCCGATCTATTGGTTCGATCCGATTTGTTTCCATCAACTCGGCAGGTAAGTGGGGAGTACTTGAGCATGATTCCACTATCTTAAGCATAACTTAAATGGTTTTGAGCAGATTTGACCCCATCGACACAACAAGTTACTATTATGAAAGAAGTTTTATTGGTTCAGAAAGAAAATCAATTTTATTAAGAAAAGTTGGGCAAGTTCAGCCTATTTACAATGCCCTCGGTATCCTGGGACGGCTTATTTGCTAAAAAATAGAAAGTACATAAGACAATTTCAGATAAAATAAGGATGCAGCGATTTGCTGTTCATGCTCGGGGGATTTGGATTTCGTCCACGGTTGTTAGTTTGAAAGTTCCATCTCCCAGCTTTTGATTGATCACATATGGCCCTTCTAGTTTAGTCTGAAGGTTCCAGGCATGGGGATAGACTCTTTTGATGATGAGGTCTTCCGCTTCAAAGGTTTGGTTACAAAATCTAGAGTTGAAGTACCGTATGACCCTTTTTTTGGTGAGCAACGGTTCTGATTTTGGCTTCTTCCGTCTTTTCATCAATCGTATCAAGCGACTCGAGTAGGAGCTGCTCATTTTGCCTTTGATTCAAATTTTGCCTTCGGTGAGAGGGGACTTCTAGTTCGACGGGAATCATTGCTTCCGAACCATATGCCAAGGTGAACGGAGTATGACCGGTTGCAGTTTTGTGTATTGTTCTGTAGGCTCATAGTGCGAGTGGAGGTTTATCGAACCAATTTGCTTTAGCTTTAGTCATCTGCTTTTCGATATTGGACTTGACAATCTTGTATATTGCTTCCACTTGCCCGTTTTCTTGCGAATGAGCAACTGTGGAAAAGATTTTCTCGATTCGGAAGCATTTAAAAAGTCTTTGCACTCGGCGCTTTCGAATTGGGTCCTGTTATCAGTGATGATTTTTTATGGAACGCCAAACGTGCAAATGATGTTTTTATTAAAAAAATCAATAACTTTCTTTGTGGTAGTAGTGGCCAGCGGTTATGCTATGGCCTATTTTGTGAAATAGCCAACGATAACTAAATCATATTTAGCCCCTCCTTTAGCTATCGGCAATACGCCAATTTGGTCAATTCCCCGTATTGCGAAGGGCGATGGTCTGACCATCTGCGTTAGCTCTGTTGAGGAAGTTCTTTTATCTTTGGCATCGATCCCACCGTTTGGTGTAATCTCCTGCATTGCGATTTACCGTCGGCCAGAAATATCCATACCGGAGAATTTTCTTTGTAAGGGTTTTCCCCTAGTATGGTCTTTAAAGTCGCCTTCATGAGCTTCCTTTAGGATCCGTTGATCTTTGTCATCGGTCATGCATTTGAGCAAGAGGATAGAGAGTCCCCTTCGATAGAGTATCTCATCTTGTATTACGAATCACGGTGTCTTACGAAGAAGCTTTATACCCTGGTTCTATTTGTTCGAAGAGTCCATGTAACAAGTAGTCTTTGATTTGTGTCGTCCATATTTTAAGTTCGAAGGTGGTTTCAAAAATCCAATTGCCATCCATTTCACTTTTATTTAAAGCGGTCAGGGTCTTGACCGAGACTAGTCCCAATGATTGAGCTTCTCTGGAGTTAGCCAGTTTGGTAAGTAGTCAGCTTTCGTGTTCTGCCCCCTTTGGATGCGAGTTATGGTGTAATGTTTATGTCGTCCAGCAACTCTTGCACTTTAGATAGATATGGAGCAAGGTTCTCCCATCGGGCCTGATATTCGACTTTCACCTGATAAATGACTAGTTGAGAGTCATTGTAGATGTGGATAAACTTTATTCTGAGTTCCTTCACAACTTTCAGTCCTGCTATCAATGCTTCATATTCCTTTTTGTTATTTGCTACAAGGAATTCCAAAAGTAAGGCTTAGCAAATGGCTCGTTCTTCGAGGGTTTCAAGCACTGCCCCTGCCCCTGCCCCTGAACAAAGGTTGTTAGACGCGCTATCAATGAAGAGTTTCCATCGTGTTTCATCTTTCAATGGTATTTCTTCTTCCTCATCCCGTATGGTAAGCTCGGCGATGAAATCTGCCAGCGCTTGCCTATTAATTGCCCTTCTTGGATGGTAAGTGATATCATACTGGCTCAATTAGATATTCTATTTGTGGAGTCGCCTAGAAGTTTGGGTCAGTACAATACTTGCTTTAAAGGTTGATCAGTCGGTACTTTAATCGGGTGCACCTGGAAATACGATCGTAACTTCCTAGACGCGATCAAGAGGCAATAAGCTAGCTTTTCCAATTTTGGATAATTTTTTTCGGCTCTAGTGAACTGCTTGCTAATGTAGTCTATGGGTCACTGAATCCTAATTTCTTTATGCACAAGGGCGGCTCTCAATGAGGTGGAAGTGCTATGTAGATGAACAGGTCCACTCCGTCTATGGGCTTTGATAAGATCGATGGGGCTTCCATATGTCGCAGCAACTCTTTGAATGTGGTTTGACAAGTTTCATTCCATTTGAAGTTCTTCTTTCCTTTTTTAATGCATCAAAGAACGATATACACTTGCCGGTGGCTTTCGAGATGAACCGGCTCAATGCTGCGACTTTCCCTTTCAAACTTTGTAATTCCATCTTGTTCTTCGAGGCATGGAGTTCTCGTAGGGCAGTTATTTATTTTTCTTCAATGCCTCTGGCTCCCACTATGAATCCCAAGAACTTTACGGATTCATGCTCTGCCATTCCGTCTACAAGCTGGTCAATTCTAGGAAGTGGAAAACTATCCTTCGGCAGGCTTTGTTTAATTCTGGTATTCGATGCAAATTTTCCATTTCTCATTGGATTTCTTGACCAAAACCTGGTTAGACACCCATTTGGGGTAGGCCGCATCATGGATAAAACCATCGGCCATCAATTTGTCAACTTCTTCTCTCAATGTCCTGGACTGCTCAAGTCCCAAGCGTCGCCTCTTTTGCTTTACCGGTGTAAACCTAGGGTAAACATTGAGTATGTGGCATGCATTTTCTGGCGATACCCCACACATATCGGTGTATGTCCAAGTGAACACTTCCAAGTTGGAATGAAGGAATTTGGAGAGTTCTAATCGCATCTTGTTTCCAAGGTGCGATCCAATTTTCAAGACCCCGTGTTGGGCCATCCATATCGACAGGAACAAACACCGTCGATTTTGCCAATGCTGCCCAATCCTCCCTTGAACTCTTCTTTCTAGGATCCAAAGCCTTATCAAATCGGTTATGGTCCCCAAGCCTAGGGTGACTCTATAGTTGCTATTCGGCAGGTTCACAAATGTGAAGAGTTCTCCACACATTCTTTCCCTTTTCTTTTCTTTTGGATTCATGCAATTCTACGATATAATATTCTGTGGTGACACTTTGGTCTCCTTTGATTACTCCTACTCCATTTTTTGTTGGGAATTTCATGGTAAGGCGCCATTGGGCTAAAGCGATTCTGAAATCTGCCATTACGGGCCATCCCAAGAAGGCTTGTATGTCGACATTTCGTCTACGATCATAAAGGTTTAGGTGAGGGTGACTCTTCGGTCGCCTTCCCCAAGTTCTACAGGTAAGTCAATCGTTTCGACGGGTTGCTTAGGCTTGCTAGCGAATCTTTGAATTTTAGTTTAGCAGGTAGATACGTCTTTCATGCTGATCTTTATTTGATCAAGGGTGCGCTTAAAAATAATGTTCATAGAACTTCTGCTGTCAACCAATATTCGTTGGACCACAGCGGGTCTGATCCCTATTATCACGACCATGGGATCGAGAGTTGGAGCTTCGATGTCCTAATTTCGGAATATCATATCATCATTCAAATCCATTGCAAGGCACGATTCCTTCGGGACGTGCTTTAACGAACTTGCATACCGCTCCATTTCTCCTTAACTTTTTTGCACGAGATATGGTCCTCTATATATTATCCCAATGACGAGTCTCTGGTCAGTTCGCTTTGATCCCTCTTCGCTGGTTCCAACCTGGTTTCTTTGATCCTTAGGAGCCTGTGGAGCCACGGGCTGTTCGAAATTTTATTATTTTTTCACGTATTATTGAATCTTGTTCTCCCAGATCAGCTCTTCGATCAAGTTTTAGATGACGGAACTCGTTTGTGTTGTGACCACACGTCTTGTGGAAGCAATAGAACTTCCCTAAGCACTTTTATTGTTCAGTTCCTTCCTTCTTAGGGTTTTTTATACTCCTCTGTCCCCTGTGTTGCGAGATAGATGTTTTCTGGAGTAACATTGAGCGGGGTGTAATCCTTGGGCCTAAAGCCTTTAAGTCGTTTATTGTTATCGTTTCTTTTATTGGAATTTTGGTTCTTCCTTTTTTGGCTTCTGTCTTTCCCTGCACTTCCTTCAGTGGCCCCGGAGGCATTTATGTTCTGGTTCATCGCCATGTCACTCTGCCTAAACTTTAATTGGTTGCACGCTAGTGGACTTCCTTTACAACTCTTGCGCTTCTTCCAATCTCAAGTACTGACTCTCCTTATAGTTGAAGTCCTCCCTAGTAGTAGGTTGTTTCATCTTGATCCATTTTTTGAACTCAATTTTAGGGTGGATGGCATGGACCAAAGCTAAGAATATCATATCCTTATTAGGATTGCTTACCTTTGTCACTGCGGTATTAAACAAATTCATGAAAGACTTCTGAGATTCAATTCATCCCTGGAATAGGTTGGACAAGGACATTACATCTTTTGGCTACGCTTGGTGAAGTCTAAATTGATCAAGGGATCTTGTTGCTAGTTGGTCGAATAGCGATAGATCTTGGCGGAAGCCTAATGAATCACATGGAAGCTATTCCTTCTAGAAAAATGGGAAAACATCTACAACGAACAACATCTGAAGCATTCTCTCCATCCATGTACCAACCGTACTTGTACAAATTGGGTTTTGGATCTTTTGTCCCATCATAGGATAAAATCGTTGGCATAGTAAACTTTTCTACATACCACTCATTTAAGATTCCATCAGTGAAGGGAGTCCGACTTGGAGCGGATCCCCATTCATCGTTTCTTATATTCTTATTCTCCTCCACCAACCACTTGACCATATCCACGATAATTAGCTCTGACTTCCATTAGTCTGAGGGTCGACTATCAGTCACCACACCATGCATTTGGCTTTGCAAATGGTCTTGGTGAGTATGCTGAAGCCTAGGCTCTTCTGTCTTCGGAAGAGCCACTCCCTTGGGGTCCCGTTGGCTTGTGGTTGGCCTGATTGGGGGTGGTTTGGACATACCTAGCGTTATCAAATACATTGGCGTTTCCTTCCAACTTGTCGTCGTTAAATTGCTCTCCATCTTCTGAGTCTGAGAGGTCCATAGCTATGTCCTCTTACGGGGACTTCGCTCCTTGGTTCAAGTTCATAGCTAGTTGCCTTGCGATTGGTGCAGTACTTATGCTTCCTTTTATGTTGATTACCACAGTTCCAGCTATCACTCCTCTTTGCGGCTGCTTTTAATTTCTTCTGTTTAGACCAAAAATGGGAGTTTTCTTGTTCTGTGGCAGTCGTGGGTTCGGCCATAGTTCTTGGAGTAGGTTGTGACTGTAAGGTCAAGAGGGCATTAAGCTTATCCATCAAAGCTCTCTGACTACATTCCATTTTATGATTGATTTCATCAACCATTTTATTCAACTCATCTCTTGTAACGACTTCCATTGATTAGAGGATCTTGGCACCTGATCTCCTAAGTTAGCACCATTTACTTCAGTTTGCTGATGATTCATCTCCTCCTAGCTATTATTGCCTCTACAGATCTTTCAGAAGCAGTTCTTCTTTTTCCCGAAGCCATTGATTTTTAGCAGCAAATCTTTTGAATAGAAATTAAGGATCTAACTTTTGAACCTATCTGATCTAAAGTAGATAGCTAGATCTAAGCCTAAGCTAGATCTCTCAATGAAAGCACCAAAATATTAACCCAAAAAATGGATCAACACCCTGGATTGAGCGTGAAAGCACTAGCCATGTTCTTATAAAGAAATAATATAGAGAATAAATGCAGAAAAATAAGAAATAATAAAAGACAAGAAGATTATTATAGTGGTTCATGAAGCATACGTCCACTTTATAACTTTTATTATCGACTGACTGTTGTTACAAGCTTATCGGATTACAAAGTTGTTGAATATCGTGAGTTAGACTAAGTCCCCAATGCTGGAGTTTACTGGAGAATCACTGTAAACCCTTTGGATGACCATTACAAGGAGGGAGGAGGAGAGTGAAGAATAGTTTTTGTAGAGTTTCAGTAGCAAGTCCAAAGGATTCTCTTTATCTTGCAGATATGTGAGTATTTACAAAGGTTGGAGAGCTGCTGGGCTAGGCTTTCTTGCGAGATGCTTGCAAATGACTGTAAGAAGACGCATTATAAGTTTCATCTCGAATCGAGCAAACTTGATGGACCGCTAGCGATCCATAGGCTATAGATCGCTAATGATCCATAGATTCTAGCTCGATGGCTACCTTACGACTTGGGATACTTCCCTTACCTTCCGCCTCAAAATTCATGGCGACCTGGCAAAGCGGCATGGATCGCTTGTGATCCATAGTACATGGAACGCTAGCGATTCACGTACTTAGGTTTTTTGGGCTTCGTCTTTTGGGGTCCATTGATTATCTTGTGTTGGTGTCCTCTAGGTAATTTCGTAGCATGTTGATTTGTTTTGATGATGGTTTGTTTACTGGTTGCATTGGACTGCTGATCGGACTAGACGAATGCTTGTCTCTCGATTTAACTAGCTCGAAATCCCATCAAACTTAGCTATTGTCCTTAGAATACCAATTGGATTATGATGCAGATGAATTCATGAATCCATGAGCCAA
Organism: Allium cepa; assembly: GCA_030765085.1. Lineage (NCBI taxonomy): Eukaryota > Viridiplantae > Streptophyta > Magnoliopsida > Asparagales > Amaryllidaceae > Allium > Allium cepa. The sequence goes on from CM060932.1 coordinate 1,035,855,456, forward strand.
GTTTATGGATCGCTAGAGATCCATAAATGATGGACCGCTAGCGGTCCATATCCTACGCATATTTTTTGCATTTTATTTCTTTGACTTCTCTTGGTTTGTTTCTCTAGTCTTTTTGGTTGGCTCTTGAGCAATTCTGACTTGACCAAGCTGTTCCGACTTCCTTTGGATTCTGCTGGGTTAAAAACCCATATACCACTTATTTTGATTGGGTTTTTTGTTTATATCCAAACTGTTTTTGTATGGAAAAAAGTTAATGGAATCGCTAATTTTGATAACTAAAGGATAGATTTTCATGGGGATTTTTAATTTGTGATAACTTTTCTCTAGTTTTTTAATGCAAGATATTATATTATAATATTAAAAATTCCAAATACTTTGTTTATTTCTTTATTGGTATAGACTTTATTATTTAAATTTAAATTTAAATTGTTGTAGGGTTTAAGCCTAGTTCATGTAATCGATAATACAAAGAATTGGAGGATTAATTCTTAAGTGATTTTAATTTATGGTAACTTATATCTATTGTTTATTTGCAAATATGTATATACTTATGTGTGCGCATAATGATTGGAAAGAACGATTACTTAATAGGGTAGGAAAGCATAATTTGAACTTTACAGATTATTATTATATGGATTTCAACATAGTATATTTCAAAGCTAGAGGTTCGAATGAGAACTTAGTGGTTAAGCTCGACTAATTCAATTTGAACATTTTAACCATACTTTTCCATTTATTCCATCTATTTTGTTTGTCTTTATAGGAAATTCAATATAGATGTAATATTTATCTCTCATCTTCTTTAATCTCATCTCAAATCTTTATTTAATGTTTGCATTAACCATGTCCTCATTTGTAAAATATGCCATAATACAGTGGTGACATAGACGTTCAACTCTCATCCTCCATTAAAAATTAATCCCATATATTTTCCCTTAACTATTCAACTTTTTATAACTTGAAACATAATTGTGATAATTAATAAATAATTCATTCCAAACAAATTGCCTTTTTAGTTTCAAACTAAAAAACAATTTCTTAACATTTTCTTATCATATATTTTATGCTCTAACATTAAGTAAGGATTCGTACTGACTTTCACAAATCAAACAAATTAATTTTTTAAAAACATACCAAAAGCTCTCTTATTCCCTTATCCTTGCTTTCAACTCTAATATGTTCTACATATATCTCTATCACCTATGAAGTTTATTCTTTGATCATATGTACCCTTTTTCCTCTTAATTTTGATAATAAAATCCTTAATTCTTGGTTATTAACTCTTTATGATAAATTTTCCTTCAAGCTATTCTTATTTCCATTTACCACAGTTTTTATATTCATTACCTCTTTATGGTATAACTGTAATTTCTCTATCTTCTCTACAAATTCAATACAAGTTTTTTTTAATTTTCTCTAAACTTCCCATTTACAATTTCTTCTCTGTACCATTTCATTTTCACAATTTTTTCGCTCCTTTCTTAATTTCATATATATATTAGAATTTAAAAGAAAATTTCTATTTTCAGTCCAAATCCAACTAATATCCCTTTCAAATAATATTTACTTACTTTTTTAATATGACAGAATTCAGATTAGCTCATCAATAATTTTCACTTTTATTCAACATAATATTTATGATATTTTTCATGTTTCCAATGATTTACTTACTACCTATTACTTTTATTATTTAGCTTCATTTCTACTGTCAAATTTATATAAGAAAATCAAGTTGGGTAAAGAGCATTATATTAGTAGTGAAAATAATATTCAAATAATAAATTTTCATGTTGTATTTTAAGAAATAAGTATAAATATATAAGTAACATTTTTGTTTATTCCTTTATAAATATTTCAAGTGGTCTTAGTCGATATAGATGTATATTTTATAAAATCTTATAGTTAACCTAGGATTTATTATAATTTTCAACGGTGTTTAATGTTCGTAAGTAACATGGTTGCTTCATTTGAGTGCTTAGTTGCCACTAAATTCATAGAGATCTTATGGTACAATGTAGAAATTATCTGTTGTTTGCAAAGTTTGTTTAATGTTATGCTATTTTGATTTTTTTAAGTTTAGAGATATTTAGAGATTATGGATTTGACATGTAGTTACGTATAATGTTTATTGGCAAACTAACTTTAAATAGGGGATCATAACAAATCATATTAAAACAAATTAATTGTTATCAATTCCAATTTATTTGAATTCAAACTAATAAAATTAATCAAAATCAATTCTCTTTAGAAGAAATTCAATTTAGTGAGAGAATCGATTACCTGTTAATTCTCAATAATTTTAATCAATAGAGAATTAATCTATAATCACTTAATTCGTTTTAATTAATTCTTTTTGTCACCAATATTTCCAAAGAAATGCAAGTTCAACTTTATGAATGAACGTGAATTGTGCTATAAGATTAGGAAATGGTTTTTTTTACTATAAGAACTACCACATAAAAGTAGTAAAATTTGAACTTAAAACCATTTCCTAGGAATTACCTTTTTATTAACAAATTTAGTAGAAGAATAAAATATACGAGCAAAGAAATATTTATCGATACATAAGTTTTGACTTAACTTTTTGTGGATGAAATGCATAATTTATTTTCAAGTAAATTATACTTAATTTACAATGAGACAAATTAACTTTGGCTACTAGTATCATTTTGCTACATAACACTCCTACTTTTATTTAAGTTATATGTTTTGCAAAAATAGCCTCATATTTCTTTTACTTTATAATATACCAATGCATATAAATTTTTTATTGATAATAATCTATTTCTAGTAGTTCAGTTTGTTAATTGTGTTTCTTACACTATTTGATCTTATTGTTATTTTTTATAATGAAATGTCATTTGAAGTTTATTTTATTTTCAACCAGAATGATTTATATGATGGTGATATACTATTTTTCATTGACTATGTTAATTGTTTTACTATTTTAGTTCTTGTGTTAACATGAATATCTCAAGTAATGGAAGAAGGTTATTCAATTGTTCCAACAATTTGGCCGTATAATATTTATTTTCTACGTGTATTTTTTATGTCATATAATGTTAAATTTATTACGAAATATGATGTATCAAAGCTGCTTTAATATGTTTCTAATGCAGTTAGTGTTGGATAATGTCAAAATCTTGGCTTTTTCGAATTTGAAGTTTTATTTATTTGAACCAAAATTTTTAACAATGTTTCAATTTAAGCATTATTTCTCTATCCCAGGTTTGAAACACAATTATCAACAAAACTATGTACATACGTATGTGTGTCTATACATACGTATGTGTGTCTATACATACGTATGTGTGTCTATACATACATACATATATATATCTGAATATTTATTTCTATGTTAAACATAGTACAAACTTATATTGAATATATGATGCTTACATTTGAAAACTAATAGTGATGCACAGTAATGTACTGCTTACCAAGTTAAAAATAAATAGTGGTTGACGTTATTATTTGTTGCATGAAATCGATGTGCTTTAAAGAAAAGTAATTATACATTGTGTGCTTCAAGATTACTTAAATAGATTTACAACAATGTCAACTGTGTTCAAGAAACATACACTCTATGTAAAAAATAAAATTCATAAACATACACTTCCATCTTTGTAATTTTTTTATAAATATAGTGTTAATCAGATTATGTGGTAAACCCTATGTGCGTAGCACAGGTTCACACTAGTTTATTTGAAAAGAAAACATGTAACCCAAAACAAGGCTATGTATGTGGTTGGTCTTACATAAAAAGTTAAATGCAATTGAGTTTCTAGAAAAAAGAGTTTGCTCATATGAAAAACGTATTTTTTGCATTTTAGACTTAGATAATGTAACTCTCCTATATTAGAAATGTCCCTTAACTAATTCTATAATTATAAACACTCTTAGTAATTTTGACTCTAACGTATTCAACACTAATTTTAACTATGATTACTACAAAAATAATTTTAGATTTCAATATATTAAAGGTTATAAAATTCTACTTGATACTACCTTCCCATTACTTGTTGGTATTTATGATTTGAAAGAAACCAAAGAATGTATAATAATGTTAATATTCCTTTTGATAACCCGATTTACACTATTGCATTTTTCTGTTATAATTGGGTTGCAAATAATGGTTATTAATTGGCTTAAAATATTCCCTTTAAGGAATATCTTACCAAAGTAAAAAGTTGCATTAATATCAAGAAGGAAAAAATTGTTTATAACAATAGGAGAAACATATGGTCTTAAGCATCTACTCTATAGATACTTTTAATGATAACCCTTTGAATATTTTACTTTTCGATTTCATTATACTTTTGCCATGTCGTTTTTGAAGTTTTTCAGTTTGAAAGATTACTCTAGATTACTTAGGATTGTTTATGCAGGATTGTTGTTATTATTTACCTATTGATGACTCTCCATGGGCTTGCTTATGACCCTTCAAGTTTACTGATAAAATGCTTATTTGACTTGCTTCCATTGATCTGCTTTGGTTATTCCTTTTGTGTGAATGGAACTGTTGTCATGCTATTAGGCATTCCATGGATGATATAATTTTTTGAACCTACATATTTAGTGAATATTTTGATGTTTGATTTTATCATCTCTTCTTGTATATTTTATATTAATATTTCAATTCTTCCTCTCAGTATCATATCATCAAATCTAGTTATTATGTTCGTAAGGGGTTATTTCTTTTTTCTTTTGCTATGCAGGGGGGCTTTACTGCTTGCCAGACATGTTGGCATTTCATTTTTAAAGTGTAGAATAAAATTATATTAGCTTTCTCCTCTTAAAGTGGATCACTCATTTTCCTCAAAATAAATATTTTGTACCTTTATTAGGCACCCTTAAGGATTATGAAATTTATCTTTAGGCAAACATGAAATGATGGATCATGAATACTTAATATACTTTACGACTTTTTCATCACCCTCAAGGTCATGAAGAAGATTAGGAGCAAAGTAATTGTAACATCCTGGTATTTTCAGCAATTCGCATCCGCACATGTCAGATTGAATTGCTCAAAATATCAGATTGTTAACTTTTATATTTGGCAAAACTCAGCATATACAGTAAATAAATAAATCACAGAATCATAGACATAGAGTTTACAATAATAAGAAGCGGAAACAATTGAATAGTAGTACATGAACCTACTATATATATAACAGAGTTAAAACAAGATACAACAGAAGTCTCGAATACCATAGTCAAATAACAAAATCTGAATACATCATTGGAATCAACTGAATGAATGAAAGTTGAATCTATAGTAGGATCTCCAAGCGAAGTTCCAAACTCCAAAGATGAGTCTCAAATGCTTTATTACACAGTCTGACCCGAACGTAAAGGAAAACACAAACGCTCGAGTCAGGATTAACATTCTTATATCAATAAATCCAACTCAAGCGAAATATCAACTGAAATACAAGTAATTCAAAGGATGTTTGGGATAATCATCCTCTAGGAATCCGTGGAACTACCTACTTTGTAGAAATATGCGTTGTTATTAACCAAATGTCATTATAGCACCGTGGTCATTTCATAATAATTTATACTTCAAAACCAAAATATCATTTCCATTTCAAATATATCTACTTCCAATTTTTAATGCTTTCTAAGTTATAACACCTTCGGAACCCAAAACACTTTGAAATCATAATTCTTCGAAAAACAATAACTTTGAAATCATAACTTCCATAACTTAAACAGTTTAATAATAGTATATAAAATAAAATAGTTTATAAAATAAAATAGTTTGTATTAAAATAATTAGTATATTAAAATAGTTTATATTAAAATAGTTTTATATTAGAATAGTATATGTGTGTGTGTATATATATTAAATACTTTATAAAGTAAAATCTTTATAATTTCCTCAAATTTCACAAACCGATTCAAATCAACTTAAATTCCAATTTCAAATTTAATTCAATCTCAATTCATCAATTTCAATTCAGTTTAGTTTCTAAATAAATAATTTCTAATTATATCAATTTCAAATACAGATTTGAACCACAAAATAAACCATTTAAATTTCATTATATTTCAAAGCTTTAAATATTCAACATTTCAAAACTAAATTTACAGTTTCATAAGGATCTTGATTTAACTTTATTATTATTTAGTCTCGAAATATTCACTTAATAAATTCAATATTATTTAAATACCCTTAAATTACATTTTACTAAATATTTCCATGAATTATACATTAAATTACTTAAATCAAAATCAAGTTATAAAATCATATCTTTAAATTTCAAATTCAATAGTTTCAAATTGATTTAACTAAACAAAATTCTTAATTAAATGCAATTTCGAATAAATTCAAATTTATCTTTCCAACCTTGACTAATAGAAATTATTATAAAAATATAATTTTAAATAAATACTTAAACATATTATATTTTACTTTAATTAAACTTTACTAAATTTAAACCTTATTATTGAATCTATTTTGTATTAAAACTTATTCATATACCTAATATTTCAAATTTAAAAAAAACCATATATATTTCCTTTCAAAACCATAGAAATCATTTTCGAAATATTTATATATAAACCAACAGTGTCTGTATATAATTTTCTATCCTAGGGTCAAGTGATACAAATATTTATCATTTCAATCCGTAATTTAAATATATATATATATGGGTATATACCATTTCAACCTGCAATCCCATATTCAATTCAAATGAAAATTGCTTTGGTTTATCATTTCAACCCATAACGATTTTCTCCTATTCTACAAATCGTTCGGGTATATATCATTTCAACCCATAGGAAATTCTACACTAACAAGGTACTTGCAGAATGATAACAGATATGATAATAACATAACAGGCATATATCAATCAATAACAATATAATATAAACAATATGATATGGTGTCATATCGTACAGGTAAACAGTTACAGATAATAGCGTGTATAACAATTTAAATAACTATAGCAGCATATTTCAATTATCATTTAAATTGAAATCAAATTTAATAAATACAAGAACTTTAATCGTGAGTGATTGCTCACCTTTCGAGGCTAGATAGATTTGACAAAGAAATGGGATACGAATCCAAGCACGAATCTCAAAGCAAGGCAAGATTGAACTCGAAACAACGAACGAAGCTAAAGCTTGAAATTGACGAAATCAAATCAAACTGGATTGATGACGATCGAAGGTATAAATGAAAATATATATGACTATATATACTATATACAACTCATATACCTCTTAAAATTTAAAATAAACACATAACTTTCAAAATCTATACATACACACATAATTTTCAAAATCTACATATATACACGTATAAATAACAGAATTTGCAAATTTAAAACTTACCCTTGTGTATATATATATATAACACTATCTAGATTCAATTTTTAATTTAAAACTTATTTTAAAATAAAGATCTATACATAACAATTTTATAAATTTTGCTTCATACAAAATATATCTGGTATACATATTTCACTGTTTTCACAGCTAACCGCACGATTTCCTTATGCAACAATATATATACTGATAACCACATATACAGACCTTATTAACATATAAATCCAACAGTGACTAAGATAAACTTTATATTATAAACATATTATTTAACTACTATATATACATACCTATGTATATAACAGTAGAGTGTAAAACAAAGGAACAAAACAGCTTGTATAAAATGTATTAAGACATTGAAACTGTACAATATATATAAATTCATATAACACTTCAAATAACCAATCTATATAAACTATATATATATATACACTTACCTACATATATATAATAACTTAATTTATAAAATATATGCATATACTACTTAAACAGATCAAATATAAAATAGACTGACATATATAATACACTAACAGTAATATATATATAGACTTACATAGTAACAGAAAATATTTGCAATCTGGGCATATCACATTTAAAGTACTATATACAGCAACAAATATATATATATATATATGCGTGTGCATATATATATATATATATATATATATATATATGTTTGCACTAAAATTGGGCACAACACTCGTCGGAAGTTTTTGAAGAGATAGTAAATGAAGAGTGCAAATTAAAACAGAGGATTATCTGACAAAAACTCCAAATAGCATGTAAATAAGTGCGTAGACAAGCTATTTATAGTGGTTCGGCGTATTGCCTACGTCCACTATGAAGTTTTTATACTTTTATTGACTTTCTTTCGATGATTACAAGTCGGTACAGCAAACAACAGCGAATTACAGTCAGGAATTCGAATTTAACAACAAATTTATGATGTCAATGATGGAGATCTCAATTCGGCAGAGTCTGGATGCTTCAGAATTCCAAAAGTCCCTTTTCTGATGGCCTTGGGGCTCTATTTATAGGTGTAGGCTGCTGATATTTCGCTGAAAACTCGGAAGACCACTTCTGGCACGTGAGGGGGCCTACACACACGGTCTCGGGAAGTTTGGGCCCACTTTGGCATCGGTTCGAACTCCATTCGAACCGATCAAGAATTCGTCCAATCGAGGTGAAATTTAGCGTGAGCATTCTCCAACATGTACGCAAGCTTCTGTGAAAATTTCATGGCATTTGGATCAGTAGATTGGGAGATATGATGGATTCCAAATGGGGTTCATTGCCTGGCTGTTTGGTTCGAAACCATGCTTTCGAACCGATGGTTTCGAACCCATCGTGGCACGTGACTTCGTGGCGACGTGGAGCGCAAACTTCGAACCAACCCGGTCTCCACTCCAAGTTGACCGCTTCGACTCCATGGATCTCGGCGAATTCGAATCGAAGGAAGACACGTCATCATGGTTGGTTGACCCAGTGGATTCGAATGAGGCTACACAGGTGGATTCGAACTTGGCATCATGGATGGGTTCGAGCATGACTTTGTGTATGGGTTCGAACTAGGCTCCATGTTTGGGTTCGAGCAATGATTCTTGTTTGGAGTCGAACTAGGCTTTGTGGTGGGTTCGAAGCGTGACTTTTGTGATGGATACGAACTATGTCACTTCTCCATGGACACGAGGCCCATCGGTTCGAACACGATGGGTTCGAACACGATGGATTCGAAGGTGACGTAGGCGAACCCAAGGTGGTTCGGTGGATTCGAAGCTTATGGATTCGAACGTGATGGTTTCGAAACGTTGGTTTACGATGGCTTCGAAACCCAAGCTTTCCCCTTCAAATTGAATCGATCATAACTGGAGCGTATGAACTCGGATTGACTTGGAACTTGAGATGTTGACTCCTATGGTCTTTCTTGTCGTGTCCTATCGATTGTAGCTCAATCTAGACTTGGACAAAATTCAGTGATATCCATAGCGAGACGAAGCATGACCGGTCTCTGAGACGAACTGTTCTCCGTTTCTGATCGATCTTTTGGTATCGCGGCTTTGCCAAAAAGCGGGATAACATTTTGCCCCCCAAAGTACGTCTTGTGGGAACATGACGTGCTTTGAACTGCTGCAATTTCTCTGAGCAATCATTGCTCTCCTTTTTGTTGAAACTCGTATGCCGTATTGTTGTAACCTTGTGTTGACATGATTGATTGCTGTATAATAGTGCTTAGCCGTTGGCTGTTGCATTTGTAACAGGACGAGTGATTGATCCCTGTAAATGTTTAAAATCGATTGTTAGTTGCGACGTATATGCACATATGTTAGTTTGAACCTTGTTAACGTCGTGCGTCCATGAGTCGTTGTCAGTTCGGTTTACTATAGAATTTCATATCGATTCTCTCCTGAACCGACTTGGAAATTTGAGTCGAGACAACGCTTGATGGTTGTTTAGAAAAGTTCCTTCGTATCGATCCTTTCCTGAACCGATATTGAAGTCTTATAGTGTATGAATTCGCATTGTGCAAGTGTAACATTCCGAACCGATGACTCAGAGCATCGATGGATTTGAAATCTGCGTTTGTTATGGACGCGGTACGCTTACGCTATGATGGATTCGAAACAGACATTCGAACCGATATGAAGGAATGGGTACGAAGCAGTTGATTTGTATAAGAGCTTCTCGAACCGTTGATCCCATCGTGCATTTCACATCGATGCAGATCGTCGTTTTGTTGTGCGCTTCGCACCGATGACACGCGGGGCTTCGAAACGACAGGGTCCTAGGCCGATGGCTTCGAGGAGAGGCTTCGAACCGATAAATCCTTAGGCATGTGGGTTCGAATGGAGATTTCGAACCGACGCGCGTTTTGACTGGTTGCGACCGGTCAAGTTTACTGGGTGGCGAATTGACCCGGTCATCTCCAACCCCCCGTATAAATAGCAATGACCTTGGCCTTTCTTACTTTTCACTTTTTTACTGTTGCCTTGTTTTACTGTGCACTTGGAACTCCAGAGAAGAAGGTGACGTCCTTTTGTGTTCGAACCATTTGAGATCCAAACTTTCAATTCCTCAAACCCATCATTAAAACTAGGTAACTAATCTTGAATTCACACGGCAAAGCTACCTCGAACCCATCACTTCGTCATCGATCGGCCTTTCTTGGGATTTGGTAAATCCAGATCTGGCCTTCGGAGGAACTTCGAATTGATTCAGAAACTCGTGTACGAATCGATGGGGGGGGGCAGCACCATTCTCTCTCAGACTTTGAGTCGACCCTTGTGATTCCCTTGGAGGGGGTGCAGTTTGCACCAAGCTAACCATGGTGTTGGGTTGTATCGGTGCCCAACGATCGATACAAGAAGCAGCCGTTGATTGGAATGAAGCTCTCAACTTCGCATCGATACGAAACATTCCTTTATGACCGATACGAAAGGCATCGAGTAGAATTCGAGCGATGTTTAGTTGAGGCTTTCCTGATCGGTGCGAACTAATTAATCAAGGATCGATTCGAAGTTATCCCCCACTGATCGATTCGAGCTCGGCGTTTTGATGGATTCGAAGTGCGCCCCTCCGTATCGATTCGAAGTCACCCTTTACTGATCGATTCGAGCTTGGCACACTGATTATCGATTCGAAGCTCGCTCCTTCGGATCGATTCAAAGTGGTGCGATGATGGGTTCGAACAAGTCACTTGTGATTGGTTTGAAACTCCATATAGTGGATACCAAAGTTTGATATTTTCTGAGAATAATTCCGACGAGCTTCACTTAAACTGCATACTTGACCACCTTTCGAAGCTCGTCGACGGAACAATAACAATCTTTGTTTGAATCAATTTTCCTTACGTGAAGGGTTTTGCGATAACGGCCATCACAACTGGCCTTTGTAGCTTTGTCGTTTGCGTGTTTTCTTTAATCCTGCGATATTCATCCAAGTAACGCATAGCACCGCACAACACACATTCATACACTATAAACTGGGGAATTCACGGGCCCCCTGTCATCTAATGATGGTTTCTCATGAGTTAGTCAGTTATGGAGCCTTCGAGTTCGCGTCAGCAGGAAACCCCACAAGATACTCAGAGTATAGTTCCTCCGAGGTTAGAGGTCCCGGACATTGATCCTGAAATTATCGGCCCGGCGCCGGATGAACTTCCCGACGCGTCATTCATCGCCAATCCATCAGATTCCGTCCCATCTCATATTTCCGAAGATATGCTGGGGAGGATATGCTTGAGGCACGGTTTGTCACTAGACGACGTGTTACTACCAGGGCCAAGCGACAGACCACACAACCCGCCGGAGGGGTATACCGCATTCAATCGCCATGCGTGCGCGGCCGGGACGCTTCCTCCGTTCAATGAATATATAAGAGAAGTGCTATCTTTTTTGGGAGTCGCACCATCCCAACTTCACCCGAACGGGTATGCTTCGGTGAACAGCCTGTTCATCGTCTTTATGGAATATCTTCATAGACCACCGGCCCCGATTGAAATCAGATACTTGTTTAACTTCAAAACCCAAAACGATTACCCATCTTTTACATTCTTGGAGGCAGTACGAAATTGTCAAGTGGTTACCGGATCCTGGACTAGGTTAAGCTATTACAGGACGGAATGGTTCTACGTCAGATGTCCTCCGGTCTTCGCCAGGCGATGGTTATTTAGACGTGAGTATAGCTGAGTTTCCAAACAATTACTAAGGCGATTGCAGTCGAAGTGTGACTTATATATTTTTCTTCTGTACAGCGATGATCCAGCGCCCCGACGGTGAAAACTTTAAGGAGATAGTACGAGTGCTCCGAGAGGTCTCGAGCGTCGACAGGGATATCGACGTGTTATTGACGGATAGGAATCTCCGTGCCTGTGGATTAATCGAACGATGGCAGAGTATAATATTCGACGGGGTGCAAAGAATTGTTCCGAAAAAACACGCCAAGCACAAGAAACCCAAAGTCATTGTAGCCGAGGAAGTTGATTCCGAAAGAACTCACACTGACGACGATCCGTTGTTGGAGCCTACAGACGTGGCTCAAGATGTTGAAGAGCAAAGAAAAGGCAAGGTGGCCGTCGTCACATCAACTAAGAAGGGGAGATGGAAGTCGGTTGTCACAGCCCGATCCTCCCCCGGAGTTAGAATTTTCGAGACGTCTCCTCCGCGAACCGAAAGTCTTTACGAAGGGCTTACAGATCTTCCAATCCCGGATGATGTATCCTTTCAGCATGACGCCGGGTTGGAGGAGTTTCATCGTACTCTTGAACTAAGCGAGCCTTTTATTACTAGCTCAGTCGACACTTCGGGTCGGTCGGGGGAAATGCATATTCATACACATTTCACGACACTACATAGTCCCGAGTCTTGGGTCATCGGTTTCGAGAAACCACTAACTCTGTTTTCCTCTTTGCTTTGTAGGTACCATGTCCAGGCGTGGTTCGATGCTAGGGAGTCTGCGACATGCTCGGAAACCATCGTATCGTGACTCGCGCAGGCGGGAAGGAGATAGGGACTATGATCAGGAATACTCCGGATATTCGAGCCGTGAAAGATACGACACAGAGAGGGGTTATAAGCGTCGATCCCGATCGCGTACCCCTCCTCCTCCCAGAGATCCCGTACCACCTCCGGCCCATATTTCTCGCCCCTCTGAGCCTTCACGTCATACGTCCACTTCCCAATCTTCCAGGCACGAATCTAACTATTCCAGAAGCGAGGCATCGACCGCCGTAGTTGCGGAACAGCTTCCTGTGGAAATTTCGGGCGAAGGGGCGCTCAGGCTTGCTCAATTGAAAAAAGACTTCCCAACTATTTGCTTCGACAACTACATTTTTCCCCCGCACTTGAAAAGAATCCCTCCGTCGGCGGAGCAGGTGGTGCATGACTATGTGCACGACTTCTACGCTCAGTATAAAGTATGGTTTAAAGCGGCGGAGAAGGCGTCAGAGCTGGCCTTTGAGCGTGGGGCCGCTAACGAAAAGTTACAGGCGGAGTTGGCTCAGAAGAGTCGTATTATCGATGTGCTGAACACCGAGGCCGAATCTTCCAGAAAATCAGAGATGGAAGCCATCAAAAAGGCCGATGAAGCCCAACTCACGATGGATAGAATGAAGCGTGAGCATTACGCCACGGTTGAGGACATGGGCCATCAGAATACTCTGGTCACTGCCGAGAGGGATGCGGCGCTAAAGGAGCTAAATGAGCTCAAATCCAAATTTGCCGAAATCGCCAAGGATAGGGACGATGCAAACAATGCAGCACAAGAGGCGTGCGAACAAGCGGTGATACTCCGGACCGAACGGGATGAGGCAGTGGCCAAAGTTCAAGCGGTCGAGGCGGAGATTGAGGAGAGAGTTCAGCAAGCCAAGGCCAGGCTAGAGGCTGACATTGAAGATCTTCTTATTACATACAATGCCAATGTATTGAAGCACAGAAACTTGGCCTGGCTTCAGGATTACCCAGTGCATCTCCGCAGTGCTTGGGAACGATTGGTTGAAGGGGAAGAGGAAGCACACCCCGACGAATCGGTCGACCGATTCGAGCTTGAGAACCGGTTGCTAACAGATGAGGAAAAAAGAGTCCTTCATGATGCTATGATCGCTCATGAGAAGGAGATGGTTGGCGGTCGATTTTTGGAGGCCGGAGAAGGGTCAGGCGTTGAGCATCGTGGCACCGCTCTTGAAATCACCGCCCCACTTCCGTCTGAGCCTGTATCTACGGTTAGCTCACAGACCGTTCCTGCTTACGACCCAGAGCAACAGCGGTTATCACCCATTCGTGAGCACATCTCCGAAGTCGTTCCACCATCAACAAGCCGAACTGAGGAAGGTATTCTGAACAAATTTCAAGTGCATTTTCGCTAGAACTCTCGTTTCGAAGTGATTGTTCTTAACCCCTTCTCTTCTTTATCCAGTGACCAGGACTACCCCGGTGTCTTCGACCCAGGAGCCGAGTCAAGGGCAGAAGGCTATTACTACTGAAACGACTGTCGTGACAACGGCAGCGTCTACTGGAGCGGCGCAGGGAAGCTCTTTGTCTCTTGACGAGCAAATGGTGAGTGAATTGCTCGGTCACCAGGGTGACTTCTCTACAGACTTGCCATTTATCATTAGTGAGTTACCGCCAGCTTCTAGCCCCCTTGTGGAGACCGGAGTTACCTCCAGCCAGGCCCCATCGGCTCGAGAAGAAGAAATCTTGGTCGAAATCCATGCTGAATTAGAAGCTGAGGGGCAGAGCGGTAGTGTCGGTGGCGACATTATTCCACCTTCCGTTGTGGGTCCGGTCCCTCCTACTTCTCCGGCGGGGAGTCCTCATTTAGATTCAGGTTCTGAGGAGGACGTAGATATTATGCCCCCTGCTGGAGAGCAGCCACCGGAGAGGAGGCCGTCAAAGCGAAGGATTTCCGTTCCTAGCGATTCTGACGACGAACCACTGATAAGGAAGCCGAGAAAGAAAGAATAGAGCGGCCCCCAAGCAGATTTTTTGGTAGATAGGGACTTGTCTTCGTTTTTTTGGTTAGTAGGCCGTGTATAGATGCAGGTTCGGCCCCTGCTAGTAGGCATTCTTTTTTGGAAAAACTTATTTGCGTGTAAGTCCTTGTTTTAAGCTAGTTGAAATAAGATTTAGTTTCTCTGTTTCAACTCTCATTTCTTTTGCGCTTAAGTGTTTGTAGTGTTATGTTTTCAGTCTGGTGCACTTGTGGTGTTTTTTCCGTCAAGTAGAATTTGTTTTTGTTCGCCGAGTTTGAGAATCTTGGTAGCGAGTTGTGACTGATGAATAACCGAACTTCGGACATTGTATCACTTTGGTCAGTGATTAACACTTAGCTTTTTTGCCCCCTGGTCTCGGGGAACAACATTTGCATTTTTGTGGTTGAGTGCGTTTATCGCAAACTTTAAACACATGTCCACATTCTGGGGACTTAAGACAATTTGAGATCGATAATCCGGTTCGCACTCCGGGAACTTGGAAATGATGTTCACATTCCAACTCGCACTCTACGAACTTGGAGTTAGTATTAACATTTCAGTTCGCACAACGGGAACTTTAACTTGGTGTTCATGCTCCAATTCACACGCCGGGAACTTGGATGAAGCATGTATGTTTGGGTTCGCAATTCAGGAACCCGAAATTGATGTTTGTACTCCAACCCGCGCTTCGGGAATCTGGAGCTAGCACGGATGCTCTGGTTCGCGCTCCGGGAACCTGTAACTTACGTGTATACTCCAATTCGTGCTCTGGAAAGTTGGAGTCCGTTCACACTCTGGGAACGAATTATTGAATGTTTATACTCCAATTCGCACTCTGGGAAGTTGGAGTCCGCTCGCGCTCTGGGAGCGAATTATTGAATGTTTATACTCCAATTCGCACTCTGGGAAGTTGGAGTCCGCTCGCGCTCTGGGAGCGTATTATTGAATGTTTATACTCCAATTCGCACTCTAGGAAGTTGGAGTCCGCTCGAGCTCTGGGAGCGAATTGTTAAATGTTTACACTTCAATTCACACTCCCGGAAGTTGGAGTTAAACGAGGGATTGTCGTGTATCAATCCCTGTAAATATTCATATGGTGTCCTGCCCCCGAGCTCGGGTTTCACTTAGCGAGTGACTGGTCATATCGCAGCCACTCTCTATTTGAATAAATCCCACCGCATGATGGAACTTAGCTCTCCGTGCGTCGTGATATTATGCGTCACACTTAATAAATCACAGCTTTGGCTCGAAGAGATGGCATTTTATTGCTGAAACGAGAAAATATGGCAAAGTCAGTTGCCTTATTACAAATTCAAATCTCGGAATGCTAAAATAAAATGCAAAAGAACAAATTGGCAGAAAAAGCAAAGTCTTTCATGTGTAGTAGTGACGAAGACTCTCGCTATTCCAAGCCCTCGGCAAGGTGAGACCATCAACGGTCGATAATTTGAACGTGCCGTCTCCGAGCTTTTGTGAAATCACGTACGGCCCTTCCCAAGTTGGCTTCATGTGCGAAGGAACTGGGTAAACCCTTTTGAGCACGAGATCGCCGAGTTCAAAGGTTCACTGACGGACCTTGGCATTGAATATTCGGGCGACTCGACTCCGATATGCGGCTGCCCTCAAATCAGCCTCTTCACGCCTCTCATCCAGTAAATCCAGAGATTGAGCAAGTAATATGGCATTTGTCTTCGGATCATAATACATCGCACGATGAGAACGCACTTCCAATTCGACTGGAATAAAGGCCTCTGAGCCATACGATAGAGAAAACGGAGTGTGACCGGTTGCAGTTTTGTGAGTTGTTCGGTAGGCCCATAACGCCATAGGTAGTTCGTCGACCCACTTGCCCCCGGCCTTTTCTAGTCGCTTCTTTAGAATGGACTTTATAATTCTATTAACAGCTTCGACCAGACCATTTGCTTGAGGGTGTGCCACTGCAGAAAACTTCTTATGTATGCGAAATCGCTGGCAGAAATTTTTAAACTCGATACTGTCGAATTGGGCTCCGTTATCGGTGATGATAGTATGCGGGAGACCGAATCGGCAGATGATGTTGCGCACTACGAAGTTGATCACTTTCTTCGTTGTAATCGTTGCAAGAGGCTCAGCTTCGGCCCATTTGGTGAAGTAATCAACCGCGACGATGGCGTATTTCGCGCCACCTTTGGCCAGAGGCAATGCTCCAATTATATCGATTCCCCATACCGCGAACGGCCAGGGGCTAACCATTTGGGTTATTTCGGTAGGTGGAGCTCTGGGAATCCGAGCGTGTTTCTGGCATTTGTCACATTTTTTGGCATAGTCTGATGCATCTCGATTAACGGTGGGCCAGTAATATCCGTATCGGAGTACCTTCTTGGTGAGTGCCTGCCCCCCAGTGTGATCGCCACACTCTCCCTCGTGTACATTGTGCAACACTCGCTTGATTTCATCGTGTGCGATACATCGGAGTAGGGGGACAGAATACCCCCTTCTGTACATAACTCCGTTTTGAATGAAAAACCGTGAGGCTTTTCGAAGGACCTGCCTCTTTTCACTCCTACGCTCAGGCAGTGTTCCATGTTCAGTGTAATTTCGATAGGGGGTCATCCACGACTCCCTACTTGTGGTAGCCTCGAATGCATGGCTGACCTCACTTTGATCAATGCTCGGAGAAGGTAGGGTTTCAACGGGAACAAGCCCCAACTGTTGAGCTTCGCCCGTACTCGCCAACTTCGCCAATGAATCGGCCTTCTGATTGTGCTCCCGGGGGATATATAAAATGGCATAGTAATCGAAACGATCAAGGATTTCCCTGACTCGAGATAAGTAAGCAGCTAGCCTTCGATCCTTAGCTTGATATTCACCTCGGACCTGACATACGATTAATTGGGAGTCACAATAAATCTCTACAGTGACAATTCTCAGGTCGTGGGCCAGCTTCAACCCAGTGAGTAAAGCTTCATATTCAGCCTCATTATTAGTTGCACGAAACTCGAACCTTAGGGCGTAGCATATAGATCGGCCTTCGGGGGTTTCAAGCACCACCCCTGCTCCCGAACACCGTTCATTGGAGGCACCGTCAGTATATAACTTCCACATGTGTTTAGGAGGTTCGCTACTCTCAGGTAATTCCTCGGGTACAGTGAATTCAGCGACGAAATCTGCTAGAACTTGGCCATGTATGGCCCTTCTCGGAGTATAGGCAATGCCAAACTGGCTCAATTCGATATTCCATTTTAGTAGCCTACCAGACGTCTCAGGCCGCGTGAGGACCTGTCGTAACGGCTGGTCGGTGTACATGGTGATAGGATGAGCCTGAAAATATGGACGGAGCTTTCTCGAGGCAATGACTAGACAATATGCCAACTTTTCTTGCTTGGGATAGTTCCTCTCGGCTCCGGTCAACCGTTTACTTATGTAATATACCGGTTTTTGTACTCGGTCTTCCTCCCGACTGATGCTGCACTGATTTCGCTTTCAGATACCGCCAAGTAAAGATATAATCGCTCGTGATCGACAGGCTTCGAAAGAATCGGCGGTGTAGAAAGATGTTGAACCAGTGACTGAAACGCACCTTCACATTCTGCTGTCCATTCGAAGTTTCGCTTCCCTTTTCGGATCAGATCGAAGAAATGAATGCATTTGTCAGTTGATTTCGAGATGAACCTACTTAATGCTGCGACTTTCCCATTGAGACTCTGGACCTGCTTTATGGTCCTTGGAGTTTGAATATTCCTGATGGCCCAAATCTTTTCAGGGTTAGCCTCTATCCCTCGGGCGTTGACGATGAACCCAAGGAATTTTCCGGATGCAACCCCAAAATGGCATTTTAGCGGGTTGAGCTTCATCCCATATCTCCGGAGGATATCAAACATTGATCCCAAGTCCTTTACGTGATCAACTGAATGCCTTGACTTTACTAACATGTCATCTACATAAACTTCCATGGTCTTCCCGATCTGGTCGGAAAACATCCGGTTAACCAAGCGTTGATAGGTTGCGCTGGCATTCTTCAACCCAAAAGGCATGACTTTGTAGCAGTATAATCCCAGATCAGTCACAAAACTCGTATGTTCTTGGTCGGGCACATGCATGGGTATTTGATTGTAGCCCGAGTAAGCATCCATAAAGGATAACAATTCGTGTCCGGCGGTTGAATCAACGAGCTGATCGATTCGAGGAAGTGGAAAACTGTCCTTCGGGCAAGCCTTGTTCAAGTCAGAATAATCGATAGACGTTCTCCATTTCCCGTTCGGTTTTCGGACAAGTACCGGGTTTGACACCCACTCCGGGTATAAAGCATCTCTAATGAACCTATTTGTTTTCAACTTATCGACCTCCTCCTTAAGGGCGGCAGATCTCTCTGGATCCATACCACGCCTTTTCTGCTTGACTGCGATATACCGCGGGTCAATGTTTAAAGTGTGGCTTGCGATATACGGCGAGATCCCACACATGTCGGAATGCGTCCAGGCGAACATGTCAAGATTCGCCCGGAGAAATTCAACCAATTCCTGTTGTGCCCCCTGGCTCAATTGAGACCCAATTTTTAACACTCTCGATTCATCGCCATCATCATCGATCGGGACATTGATAGTTAGCTCGGCCGGAGAGGCCTGACTCTCTGTAGACTCCCCATTGTTATCGTTGTCCCTTGGGTCAAGGTCTTTCTAGAATTGGCTGTGGTGCCCGGGCTGAGGCCCAAGCACCAATTGTCAATCATCGGCAGAACGGACGCAGAGAGATTCCTCTCCGCCCTTCCCTTTCTCCCTTCGCTGCGCCTCTCGCAGCTCTGCAACATAACATGCTCTTCCAGCAGGCTGATCTCCATGAATCACACCGATACCACAATCGGTAGGAAATTTCAAAGTCAAACACCACGGGGTGATTGCCGCCCGAAATTCAGCAAGGGCCGGTCGGCCCAGAAACGCGTTGTACGGTGAATGTATGTCCAAAACAACAAACTGTAACATGCGTACTCTTCTACACTCACCGATCCCCAGCTCCACGGGTAACTCCACAACCCCCGTGGGTATATTAGCACTTCCATCGAAGCCATGAATCCTGGACTGGCAGGGCTTCAGATCTTTGGCTTCCATCTTCATCTGGTCGTAAGCTCTCCTGAACAAAATATCGACTGAACTCCCACTATCCACCAGTATCCTCTTCATCCAAGCAGGACCAACCTGGGTGGATATAACAAGTGGGTCGATAGTCGGGGCTTCGACCTTGTCTGCATCACGGTTCTGGAATGGAACACGATGTCATCTGCCATCGTCTTTTATTGTTTTGCCGGAGCCCCTTCGTCATAACTACTGCAACATTCGAAATCCATATGCCTAACCGAGCTAGCATATGACTCCATCTCTTTCCAACTCCTATCCGCCGGATGAGGACCACCACTGACGGTGTTTATCACTAACCTTCTGCCCGTTCGGGCGGGTTCTTCCTGCCTTGGCTGATTTTGCCGATTGTTCTGGTTTGACGGACCCGCACTGCCAGACTGCGGCGCCCGTACAAACTGGTCCAACTTCCTTTCCCCGATCAACTTCTCAATCAAATCCTGCAAGTGTCTACATTCGTTGGTATTGTGGCCGTAACTGTCGTGAAATCTACAAAACTTGCCCGTTAGAATCTGTCTCTCCGACGACGGCTTCGGAGTAGGCTTCTTGTATTGCATGGTGTTACAAGTTTGTAGGTATACGTTCTCCAACGATGTATTCAGCGGAGTATAATTGTCGAACATAGGGGCCCTACGCCTCGGCCCACGGTTCTGATCCCGCTTCCTGCTCTGATTCCCATTATTCTTCGGTTGTGATTGTTTGTTCTGGATATTTAGCTGCACTTTCCCAGAACTCTCTCCCGATTGTTTAATAGCCACATTACTTTGAATCCCCTCTCCACGGGGTCTTGCGTCGTCCTGTTTCCTAGACTACTTCGCGTCCTCATGCCTCAAGAACTGGGCGGCTTTGGAGTAGAAGCGATCCAACGACGCAGGAGGTTTTCCTGCCAACCAATTTCCAAAATCCGAATCAGGGTCAATTCCTTTCATCAATGCCATCAGAATCGAGTTATCATTAGGATTGGTGATTTCCACACAGGCCTTATGGAATCTCTCCAAGTAGTGTCTAAGAGTTTCTCCTGGAGCTTGGGTAACACTAAACAAAGTGTTGACGTCCCTAGGCCTCGCAACATGCATGCGGAACTGTTCCACGAACTTCCTGGCCAGCTGATTGAACGAGGAGATAGAGCGGGGTGGCAATCGCGTGAACCACATCGTAGTAATGCCCCCCAAAGAGATAGGAAAGCTCCTACACTTGACCGCATCATCTGCCCTAGCGGCGCTCATGGACCATTCATACTTCAGTATGTGTTGATTAGGGTCCGAGTTTCCCTCGTACATCGGTAACATGGGCATCCTAAATCGCCGAGGGGGTTCGGCATACAGGGTCTCGTCTGTGAATGGGGTGTGACTTCGGGAGATTCCCCAGTCGTCGTTAGTAAACCCCTGACTTTCACGGATCATCTGCCTGATCATTTCCGGAAGATCCGTTACAGCTGCGTTCTGGGCATGTCGAGCCAAGGTGTGGTCGGG